>JABGLZ010000174.1:21986-204764 GCA_014705045.1 Colletotrichum theobromicola | reverse complement strand
CCCTCCCCTCCCCTTCCCCGCCTCGTTATTCTCCAACAAAGACGATGGATGCAGTTGTCGTTGTCGTTGTTGTCTCGGGACACGCAAGAAGCGGCCTTCTGTTCTTCACCGCTCTTCATACTCCTCTTCATTACCCCTGGTCAAGTTGCCAGCATGTGCTCGCTACCCCTGGCTCTACGCTGGACCCTTCGCCCCGCCTCGCCTCGCCTCAACAGGCCCCCGGCTTGGATGGGCGGGCGCCGCGGCTTCAAAGACATCCCCACCAAACACCACCAAACGGAGCGTGCCTTGTGGTTTTCCAACGGCCAACGCTTCGTTTCGGATTTTGGGCCTGTCCATGGGCTAGTCGTTGTTGTCGGGTCCTGCATGTTTGACGTGTCTCTGCCCACGATATCCCAACTTCCATCGTCATCGACACCTAATGTCGCCACCTCCAATCAGCTTCTCTCCCTCCATCCTTCCATGTCTCTTACACGGGTGTTCGTAGTCCGCCAACACCACCCGCGGGCGACGACGCGCCCGACTCCTTTGGCCGATATCGTGACTGGCCCGATGACCATGATGCCTCCACGACAGACCCTCAAGGAGGGCGTCCCCTTTCTCCCCTCGCGAGACACCCCATCATAAGAGTGATGCCTCGACGGCCATCGGTCCCTCCCAGAGTCTCTTCTCTTCGGTAGCCAGCGTTCCTTTGCTTCGCCCTCATTTTCCATGCCTCCTCTACCATTCTGTCTCCCCCACTTCTCCATCGCGAAGAAGCACCTAAACCGGCCCAAGTTATTACGGTTGTCTCATACCAGCATGGCTCAGAGTCTTGGTTTCTAACACGTTGTAACAGAGCTGCCACCGTCAAGACCACCAGCGAGAACACCACCTCCACTCCCCCGACGCCCACTTTCGGCCCGGTCAAGGATGGAGCCAACGGCAACGGCAACGGCAATGGCTTTTTCAAGCGCACCGACTCTTCGCGGAGTATCCCGTCTCTGGCTCAGGTTGGCAACGACGAAGCTCCCGCCCAGCGACCCATGACCGCCATGCCCGGCCGTGAGAAGCCCTTCCTTGACACCAAGGAGCCCGTGAACGGCGAGAAGAAGGAGACCAACGGCGCCTCCGAGGCCGAGGCCAAGGAGGAGGCCAACAAGCCCGCTGCTGCGCCCGCGCCCGAGACAAACGGTGCCGAGCCTGCTTCTGCGGCTGATCACCTCAAGGTTGAAAACACCGCCGAGGCCCACCCCACCGAGGACGAGGGTGATTCATCCTCTGACGAGGAGGAAGAGGAGGACAAGAACGATGCCGAGGCCCAGGAGTCTCAGGGCGCCCAGCTTGCTACCCGCGCCGTCGTCGTTCCCGCCCGCGTGCCCACTCCCGAGGGCGACAGGAAGATCTCGTACCACGAGGATACCGACCTCCACATCAAGGTCCGCGACGCCAGCGGTGTTCCCACCGTCTTCTCCGTCCGCGCCGCCGCTCTCTCCACCGCCTCCCGCGTCTTCAGAGATCAGCTCGCGGGCAACACCGAGGGCATCATCGAGCTCAACTCTGCCGCCGACACCGTCAGCGGTCTCGACACCCTCTTCTCCATCGCCCACTTCAAGTTCCACCAGCTCCCCACCAGGCCCAACGTCGACGTCCTCTACGACCTTGCCCTGGCCTCCGACAAGTATGCCGCCACGCATCTGCTCGTGCCCTTCATGAAGGACTGGATCGTCTCCCTGAACCGCCACGTCCTCATGGCCGGCGCCCGCAACGACGAGGACAAGACCCTCGTCCTCAGCTGGGTCTTTGGCGAGGCCCGCTGGTTCAGCCGCGTCCTCTCCAAGGCTGCCTACAAGTCCCGCCTGGGTCCCGACGGCACCCTCCAGGACTCCAAGGGCCGCCCCTGGAAGGAGCAGCCCGTCTCCGAGGAGGTCATCGCCATGCTGACCGCCACCCGCGCCGAGGCCATTGACAAGATCATCAAGGCCGTCAGCAACCCCGTCCACCGCCTACTGAACCCCTCCTGCTACCCCGGCGAGGAGATCCGCTACTGCCACGCCGGCACCGAGGACGGGACCGTGGAGGACTGCGAGCAGCTCCTGCTCGGCTCGGCCATCATGGGCCTGACCAAGGCGAGACTCTGGCCCGCGCCCGAGCCCGCCAAGATCAAGGTCAGCGCCGTCGAGCTCGCGAGGGCCTACAGCGAGGTCCGCATCCGTCGCTACCAGACCCCCGGCCTGCGCTTCAGGGACAGCAGCGCCGAGGGCGCGCCGGTCGAGGACCCCCACGCCAAGTGCGGCTTCGGCCACCGCGAGGCCCTCGAGAAGATCCTCAACACGCCCGCCAAGGTCGGTTCCGGCGTCGTCAGCCAGCTGATCACCCGGGCCAAGAAGTCCGGCGCGTTCGGCGAGGATCTCTTTTCCGACTTGAAGGAGTATGTTCAGGATGACGGCGTGGCGGTTGAGGGCGAGGACCTGAAGACGGACCCCGTCCACTACAAGCAGGTCCGTGACAGGACCAACGGTGTTGTTTCCAGCAAGGTTCCGGCTGATGGTAAGCTTTCTTTTCCCCTCCCCCGCGAACAAGCTCTCGCAGTGTAGTGCCCGTTCTGACAGCGCTCAGATGATGACGAGGAGGATGACGAGGACACCTCCAGCTCCGACAGCGATGATGAGTAAACGACGATTGGAATGCTGGATTTACGGATGTTAAGCGTTATGGAAATGTGTTTCGTTTGTCACTGATGGTTTATGGCTTGCAATGTTCTCGTTTGTATATGATGGCTCTCAACATGATTCATTATGATCAATACCCTTAGATTGTCTCTAGATCTTATATCATCTGTTGCATGATCATGGCATCCTTTTTGATTCCGCTCTTGATTGTTGATGCCACGGACAAGCCGTCTGGTGATCTTGGTGATGATCTCTCAACCTGCGTGATCCGCGACATGAAGGCAATTTGTGGACGTGGTGACAAGCAAAGAACGAGGAAATCAACCCCCCCGGACTGGTATTCCGGCACTCGCACGATTCTTCTTACTACGGCGTCTTTCCGGATCATCTCCAACCTTGCCGTTTCTGCGTGCCAGAAAATACGTTTATGAGAGAGATGCGATCTGCAACATTACATGACGAGGACCGAATATTTCATCGGATCGCTTCTTTCTCGCTTCTCGCGACATCTTGCCAAAAAGCCACTTATTGCAACGATTTACCACCTGGTGGCATCTCGCCATGTTGGCTTGACTGATTCTGACAACCTCTCAAGTGAAGCGAATAGGGAGCCTTCCGGAGAAATCTCTCTTAGAACGTGCTAGATGCACGTCATCAAGTCACACGATGCCCTCAAAACTACGCGCAAGATTGCACATGAACGCCAAAGCAGGTTCGCTCGAGATGGTCGTCACATGATGACCGGTCCCACGAACTTGCCCCTCCAGTTCGACAAGCTACACGTTCTCACGATCAACACGTAGGAGTTCGTGCCTTCCTGCCAAACCCACGATGCGGATGGGGCGCGCTGGAAAAGCGAGGCATTGCAGCATGGGATCGTCGGCCGTTCAAAGCACAGTCCCCGGCCCCTGTGATCCTCGTGACGATGATGCAGACAGAGACCCCTCCCTTCTCCTGAACCATCCTGAACCATCACGAACACTCGCGATCTGATCCTTACCGCAAGTTGGTATAAACGGTGAGCAGTCTGCGGACTGTCTACCCGGCTTGGTACGCTTTACCACGACTCCGTTGTCTCCGTCGCCTCTGTCGGCAACTGAATAGATACAATCACTATTCAACACCTGAAGGTGAGGATCATGCGGGGCAAGCAGAGTGAAGCTATAACTGAACAGTCCACCAATCCCGATGCAAACTCCACAGCCCTGCACACTGGCTTGGGCTTGTGGGCTGGTGGGCGGGTGGGCTCTTCCCCTCCCCAGATCCATTCGCAGACCCATACAATTGGCGGAATCGCTGCTCATTTGCTGATTGTGCTCTCCGCGTCGAACCTCAGAGGTCACACGTGTACTCGCATCAAGACCGTGATAGTCCAATGAGGGACATCCAAAGTCGCGTGTAAAGTTACAAAGTACATGGACCTTGGCCTCAGTGAGCAATCCGGCGGAAGCATTCTGCCACGTATGGTTTTGTTTGGACTATTGCCTACGGTACCGATGTTTTTGAAGTGACTCGCCTTGTAGGCGTGGATGTAATATAATGGTCTAGAAGTGTTCAGTCCATATTCTTGTGCTGGTGTTTTCCTATCAACAAGTCCTCTTTGAGGACGGAGGCGGAGGAGGCCTCAATCTGAATATGCAACCAGGGTCTTGCCAATGGAAAGAAACTTCCGGTGAGAGCCACCTGCGGTTGCCGATTCTAGCCTTGATGTGTTGTGAGTTAATCGTGTGTTTTCATTGTAAGGCCTTCTCAAGTTGGTAGTGCGTTGACTGAAATGTGCGCTTACAGAACCCCGCGGCGGCTATTATCGACTTCAAAGCGGCTCTGATTACTCCGTACTTTATCGTCCCACTAGAAGACACGACAGCTTGAAGATTCCGCGGGGTGCGCCTTGTTTGCAGATTCGGTACAGGTATCGGGCATTGCTGTTACTTTGACATCGAGACACTCCTCTGTCCAACCGCTTGCCTCTCGCCCCTTCGCCTCACTTCTCATGTCTGCGCAAACATTTCCCAAACGTTCTAAACGTGCTTTTAGGCTGTTCATTATGTACGTTGCAGGCCTAGTCTATGCATGAAGTCAGTTTAGATGTAACATACGGGGACTCATGAAAGATTGGGCGTGGGTTAGTTGACGTCAAGAAGTAGAAGAAAACATCACTTCGTGGTCCGTAGATAAGATTGTGCCGAATATCAAAGAGAAATAAAATAACAGCAGCAATATCATCGTTTGGGATGGAAATGAGCGTGGCAGGTGGGAAGACAAAAGGTGCCGCCACGGGGAATTTAATTGCATTTTCCGGACATTTTGCAATTGTCACGAGCAGACGTTCACGGTGTTTTGCTTTTGGTACGTCACCAGACATACTCCGTACATTTGCATACGATGCATGCAGCCTACGGGTTGTCACACAGCAACACTACTCGACCGCCTCATTTTCTGACTGGACGGGCGAAAAGGGGCCGCTGCAGGCCTGCATAATCCTCCCGACCATCCAGCCACGACAGCCGCAGCAAACATGCCTCAGCAAGAAGGTGAAATGCAGGCGAGTCGTTTGAAGCAGGTCGGTGATTGCGCGATTGAGCCTCAGGTGCGTGGCAGATGCAGATTGTTCCGTTTGTTCCAATGTACCATGTCGCTTCCAGTTTACTCAGCAACACACACACTCTTCGCATAGACCTTCTAGATCCAGGGTCATGTGAACAACAGCATGCAAGGAGTCGAAGAAGGGGTTCTAGATGAGATTCTGGTGATAGTCGAGCGCAGTACGTCCGTATGCATGTCGTTGGACCCGGGAAGATGGAAGTCTCTCTTCCTTGTTATCGTCAAGGATACCCAGAGTACGCACGAACAGTCGGACTCCACCGCAAACCCCTCCCAGAACATCTAGACTTGAACGCGGGATGGAGGAGACACGGCGCATCCGACAGGGCATGCGTACCGCCACTTGGGTCTCATACCCGGCCAATGAAGCAAAACTGGTGGATCGAGACCCGCCGACAAGAAAAGGCGGGATGAGAAAGCCACCGTCTATTCCCGAGCATTGATCTGATAAGCCAGATATCAGGATACAGTCAGACCAGCGGATGATGAGAGTCATTCTATTGCTGCCAAACTGGCAGTTGAAAGGCAAAGACGACGAAAGTTTCCGATTTGGCCAGGAAGAAGAAGCCTCACGAATCATGAAATTCGAACACTTTCCCTTCATCTCGTCGACACAAACCAAGGCAAAGCAGAGCAGGAGAGCAGCAGACCGGCCAGGGGTCCATGGCTCGGCCCGCACAACAGACGAATCAACGAACACCACGTCCAAGTCCAGACACCCCGGTCGACTCCGGGAGCTTGCAGGTTGCAGTGAAATGGTCGCCAACGTCCAATGCCGTGCGATCTCCCAGACGGATCCTTGTCCATTTCGTCCCAACTGTCCCAACCTGGCCCGAGCAAAGCAAAGTGAACGATGCCCAACCCACTATCGCAACACGCCATGTGCACAAAAACTGGGAAAAAATAGAACGAGGCCTGTCGAATTCTATCCCGCCCGTTTGCCTCGTGAAATCGACTGGCTGGTAAGCCTGGTTCCCCCCAAATTCCTGACTCATCTTAGCGCAGAGGAGCCTGGGTGATTCGTCTTCCTTTTCCCTTGTGGCCCGTTCAACCCCTGCAAAATAGGGCTTCCGGCGCGTTTGGCCCTCGAAAGAGCAAGCCAAACCAGAGACGAACGGCTGTAGACAGTTATTGCTGAAGAGAATGACTCTGAAAAGTGGAAAACAGGAGGCAGAGCAAAATTTGCAACGAAAAAGCGGCTTAGCAAAAACCCAAAGCTAGGCTGCTGCGCCGGGAGAAGAAGAGATGGTCCAGCAACAGGAGACTTACACATGTTCCCGTTTCGCCACTTGGGAGATATTGCACAGTTGTATTCGGAGCTCGACTCTCTTGATTGCCCAGGCTTTTAGTTGCCCAAACCCTTGGTTGGCCCCCCCCTGGCCTCCCGCATTTTGGGCCCCCGGCAGGGCGGGACGTGACAATGGATACCAGACTGGGGCCCGATAGTCGATGGGGGCGGTCCTAGAACCCTGGAAAGTGTGGTTTGCTCCTCCTGACAGCCAGACTGCCCAATCAGCCCAAGGCATCCTTGCTCGGGGGTCGAGGGAGTGACGACGTTGCGTTTGCAGTTTGGACGCCGTCTTGTGTCCCGGATGTACGCTGGGCTTTCCCGTCAAACGGCTCTCGAACAGAACCGTGGAGGCACAAGTCGGGCCCGCCCTGGACCACGCCTCACCCCTGGGCGTTGGCCCGAAGGCCTTGTCCATGCCGCGTCTCGAAAGCTCGAGGGCTCCCCGAGGTTGGTCGGTGTATGTGCCCTATTGGACGGGGCTTAAGCGCGTTGGGGCTGGCCACGGATGAGGGCGGGCAGTGTTCGAATATCATTTCTGCCGGTTGGGCTGGTGTTGTACGTAGATCGCCCTCCCTGCCTCTCCCCTTTTCTTCCCTCCCACAACAACACTTCTCTGGATACTTCGACAAAAACGACTTGCCTGCTGCATCCAGACTCTCACCCGATCTCATCATTCTTCTGATTGTAGATCCGCAGACCCGATATGCAACTTTACCCCTCATCAACTTACCGATACACTTTCAATGTCACCCGCAGATTCCACCAGCCCCAGATCAGACGTCCAGCTTGGCACATAACTTGAGAAAACTACAGAAATATCATACCTTATCTTACCAGAGCCTCCGCTCCTGAGAACAAACTCCACCCATCATCCTCATCCATCATCAACTCCCATGGCGCCAACTCGTGACGCCGTGCCTAACAAGGGCCGCGTGGGCATCGCCCGCTTCGGCAAGCAAAGACGGCCCTCCGTCTCCGTGCCAGATGGCACATCCATTGAGATGATCGATATGTCTCATGCCAACATCTCCGACGTCTCACTCGTCGACCATTCTTCAGACAACAGGTCCGACCTGAGCACCAGCACAACCGGAAGTTGGAAACGCAAGACCCCCAGTGGCAAGCCTCTCCTGTTCAAGCCCCCTTCCCTCCGCTTCCGGGGTCGCCCTGAGATTGAACGACCATGGAGACGTTCCAATGAACAATCTTACCTATCCGGTGATGAGAGTCACGACTCCGACACCGAGTCGAAGTACAGCTTTGACTCTCAGTCCTCCATCACCAACGCAACTAGTGTAGCCTCCTCCGACGAGGACTACTACCCACCAAAGACCGACACGACCACTACCGCTCGCCCTCGGCCTTCCATCACCTTTGCCCCTCTCCCTCAATCTATCTCCCAAGAGAAGCAAGTCGTGAAGAGAGCCTCAGCACCTGTGGCCCCGGCCAAGCCAGCAAACCTAAGGGGAGCTCGTATTGACATTGCCGCCCCAGTGAAGAAGACTCTCCACATTGAAATTAAGGCACCCCCAGCCCCTGCCGCTCTTCCCGCTCCTCCCTCTGTTCCCCGCATCACTCATGATGAGCTTCGCGAGCGTGAGAGGGTCGAGAAGGACCTTCTCAAGGAGATCTCACACATGAGAGATGAGACTAAGATGCTTCTCGGCAGACAGTCCGTTACCGACAGCAGACTAGAGGATGCCCTTCAACGACTTCACGTTCTGCACACCGACAAGGTAAGGGCTGAGGAGCAGCGCAATGAGGCTCTTGAGAGCCTAAAGACACTATCTGCCGACAAGGGCATGGTCGAGAAGCTGCACAGGGAGGAGCAGCAGCTCAACGACAGAATCAGACGCGACTTGGACGTGCAACTCAGGCTTCTCGACGACGCCAACAACCTTCTTCACGAACATGAAAAGAACCTCGAGGGAGTTAGAAAGGAGCGCGATGAGCTTCGCGACGTCGCGGCTGAGCTGGAGGCCAAATCAACCGAGCTTGAAGCCAAGACGAGCGAACTTGGAACCAAGTCAAACGAGCTCGCCGCCAAGTTCACTGAGCTCGAGTCCAAGTCCAGCGAGCTCGAACAAACCCTCGCCTCTGAGAGAGACGCCAAGAACGAGATCTCATCCAAGTACGCCACTCTCGAGAACGACTTTGCCGAGCAGAAGAAGGAGAGGGAGCATTTCGAAGCTCGCTGCTCCAACCTCGAGAAGGATCTCGGCGACCTCGGCGCTGTCACCAAGGAGACCGAGCGCGCTCTCATTGAGAGAATCGCTGCTGCTGAGTTGACCAGGGACAGCCTCAGGCTTCGCGTCGCCAGCCTTGAGACCGACCTCATCAAGAAGGGCACTGAGCTCGGCGACGTCACCTCTGAGCGCGATCTCCTGCGCATGGAGGTCGACAGGTACAAGCCTCAAGTCGACTCGCTCAACAAGGAGAATGGAGGTCTCACAGAAGCCAACAAGAATCTCCAGGCTCGTATCGATGAACTCGATGAGCAGAAGAAGGGACTCGAAGCCAGCGTCGAGCAGCTCGAGACCGAGAAGAACGATATCCAGGCCCGCTTCGATGCCATCGACGTTGAGAAGCAAGAGATCGAGGTCAGGTTCACCGCCCTTGAGACCGCCAACACCGACCTCCAGACTCGCTTCGAGAGCCTTGAGATCACCAAGGGTGAGCTTGAGATCGGCAAGGCAGAGCTTGATACCCGGGTCAAGGACCTCGAGGGTGTGCAGGCCAAGTATGACAAGCTTCAGACGCGCATCGAAACCATGAAGGAGCGCAACGCCACGCTGAAGGAGCAGGTCGAGGGCCTTCTCAGTGACCAGGATGACCATACCTCTCAGATCCTACGTCTCTTTGATGAGCGCATCGGTCTGCAGTCAGAGATTGGATCTCTCAAGGACGAGAATGCTTCGCTGGCCGGAGAGAACGCATCGCTGATTGACGAGAACGCCTCATTGAAGGACGAGAATGAGTCCGTCACCAGCGAGCTCCGCCGTGCAGAGTCTCTCATGGGCTCTGCTGCTCCGTCCATCGCACCTTCAGTCATATCCGAGAGCGATGCCGGCAGCGATGCCGGAACCGTCAAGGCCGACGATGATGCTGCTCCTGCGCCCCCTGCACCCGAGGATGCGCCACCGGCGCCGCCCGTTGAGGAGGTCATCATCGTCGAAGAAGAAGTCAAGGACGACGCCAAGCCGGTGGCTCCGTCTCAGGTCGACAAGGCGATGCCCGAAGTTGAAGCTGAGCCCGTTCCCGTCCCCGCACCGGAGGCCGAGACCGAGTCCGTGGCCTCCTCTGCCCCCGAGCCCGCCGTCATGGAGGAGCTCCGCCAAAACATTGCCGAACTCCAGACGCGCAACGACCAGCTTGAAGAAGAGACATTCAAGCTTGGCTCCCTCACCGCCGAGAGAGACGAGCTTGCTGCCCGCGTCAGGAACCTCGAGCCCCAAAGAGACGGCCTCAACGCTCGCATTGCCGAGCTTGAGCCCGAGGCCAACCAAGCTCCCCAGCTCCGCCAAGAGAACCTGTCGCTGACGGCCCAGCTTGGCGCGGTCAACGCTCAGCTCGAAGGCCTTCGCGCAACTTACGAGGCTACCGTGGCCGAGGTCAACGGTCTGCAGCAGCAGATTAAGTCGCTGCGCGGACGCGTCGCCTCGCCGTCCGGAGAGTCCAAGAAGTCATCTTCGCGCACCAAGACCAAGGACAACGATAAGAAGAAGGAGCAGTTGGTCGTGGTGCGCGACCCCAACGAACGCGGCAGGATGTAAGTTATTTCTCCTCTCCTCTCCTGCTCGGAAATGATGCTAACTTTCATCCTCAGTCAAGTCATTCGCCGAAGCGACTTGCGCGCGATGCGATCCTCGTCCCAGTCGGAGGGTGACAAGAGCGACTAAACCAGTCGCAAATAATTATATCATCAGGTATATAGTGCAGGGATATATACACACGTGTAGTGATAAGGGGTCGTGGAAGCCGTATGGCGACGATTAAATGATTATGGTAGCGTTTCCTTTGTTTTATTTTTCATTTGTTCGGCAGCAGCATGGGGGACAATCGGTCATCATCACAAGCTCTTTCAATCACAGGTTTCCTTTGTCATGGCTGGGTAGGGAGGGGATGGAACGGATCGGAACGGACTAGACATGTAACGGATTTGCATGGACGGACTCGGGTCAGATGGGTGCTCTCGGGAGCGCATAAAAACATGCATCGTGTAGATTTCTTGTGCCGTGTAGCAAATAGTTCTAGATAGCGTCAGCTCCTGTCATAATTCCTATTACCATCTAATCAACTGTTTGCCTCCGTCGCGCCTCGACCTCTCCTTCGGAAACCTCGGGCTCGGTCTAGGCCACTCAATGAGGCAAATCTCGTTTGACAACGTGAGCAGCCACCGAGTGGCTTGCCTCTTACCCGGATCGGCGAGCGCCGTGGCTTTTGTCGTTTGAAATGAGCGCAAGCCAGGGGCGAACTCGAACCAATCGAGGTGATCGGTCTTGTGGTGCGGGAACTAAGTAGCTCGCGTGGCCGCCGGTGGAAGTTGAAGCCCAATAGTTCGCGACGTGTGGCGACCAAAGCTCTCCTTATTTCCCAGGAGTTCATCTCCCAGAACTCCCATGGGCTGACAACCACAAATTGATTAGACCAGTCACAACCAAGCCGCATTGTTGAAACCTTGGTTGGGAAGATCCTCTCCCCTCCATCAAACGAGCCAAGCTTTCTCTCCCATCTGTCCCGGCTAACCAACACCTCGCCGGTAGCGCCATCTCACCGTCCGCATCGGGTAGCGGGAGGTAAAACCACCTGCTTGGGAACTGCGTGACTGCCTGAATAGCCTCAGCAATGTCGAATCCGGAGGCGTCCCATAGTCTTGGCACCCCGGGAAATAGTCAAATCGATGATGGCATTCTGTAAAGACTGTCTTCGGACGGTTCCCGCCTCAACAAAGCCCAGCCTATGATATCAGTAAATTCCCAGAATCCGGGCTGCCTCCAGGTAATATCACCAGGTGGACGGACTCAGCGTCCAGGTCGTTTGCGGATTCCTGTCTCTGGGCTGCCATGCAACTGCCCCTCAACGAGCTAACATTCCCACGCTCCGCCCCAGGAACCAAGAAGCTGAAGAATTGAAAAAAACATCCCGATTGGATGGAAAGATGTCTCAGTCACGGATGTGGTTTGGCTTGTGGCTGCAAGCGACAACGACACATTCCTAAGTGGGCCTATGATACGAGAACGGGCTCTGTCTCGGTCAACCCGCTAGGAACGTAGCGTAGCCCAGTCGATCCACGAGTCTAATTCATGGCGTTTTGTCCAGGTATATGAGGAGGGAGTCTCTCGCACCCCAATCGCCATATCCTCTTCCCTCTTCAGCGCACTCAACTCATCCGACTCACTCACTTCAACCGAACAAGCCAATCCACTCGTTGTCGATCAACCGTCTCTCACTTGACCAACTTTCAACCTCACAACTCAAGTCCTCCCGACAATCTTTCAAACGTTCAAAATGAAGTTCTCCGCCGCCACCATCCTCGCCGCCGTTGCCGGCCTCGTCGCTGCTCAGCTCGACGGCCTCCCTTCGTGTGCCGTCACGTGCTTGAACAACGCCATCACTTCCAACGGCAAGTGCCAGGCCGGTGACGCTGCCTGCTTGTGCAGCCCTGCCAACTACCAGGCCATCGTCACCGCCGGTACCCCCTGCGTCCTCGCCTCTTGCGGTGCCGAGGTCGCTGCCAGTAAGTCTTTTCTAGTTGTGCCTGGTGTGTTCACGAGTGATGCTGACTATTCCACCAGACCAGGTTCTGCCCGCCGCTGGCAAGATCTGCGCCGCCGTTGCTGGAGGTGGTGGCCCTGCCTCCTCTGCCGCTGTCGTCTCTTCCGCCGTTGCCTCCGTCTCCTCCGCCGTGGTCGCGTCAGTCTCCAGCAAAGCCGCCTCCATGACCAGCATGATGTCCCAGGCTACCACCTCCGCTTCCGCCACCAGGACCGTTGTCGTCACCAGCGCCGTCACCAGCCGCAACGGCACCTCCACCGCCACCTCCACCGTCTCTCCCGTCACTGTGAACGGTGCCAACGTCCAGGGACCCGTCGGCGTCCTCGCCATGCTGGCTGTTGGTGCTCTTGCTGCCTTGTAAGCAGTCAATGGCCTCAACATGTCATTCCGCTCTCGAGGGCCGGGCTTGGAAGCGCTTCGTTGCGCTTCAGCCCAGTATGGCGTAGCTGGAGTAAAAGTATGGTAATTGGGACCTAGAGGAGGATTATAGAAACCTTAATAATCAATCATTCACTTGGAACCTTGAGAATTTGTGAATGATTCAACGTCAGAGTGATGTTTCTTGATTATGATACGAGGCGGCTGGTTCCGTTTGCTCTTCCTCAAGTTGCTTCGATCTCCTCAGCCCATCAATCCGTGGCTCACCAATCAAAGAACCCTGCTATCCATCATGCCATTTGTGCACCCCAATGCAAATTTCAATGCCAGAGTTTGACGCTCAAGGTGCGTCTTTCCTAGCCTTGGCCTGCGCGTCTTCCTGCGGGATGTCCGGGTTCTCCGTCCGATAGTGGACTTTAATCAGATGAAGGCGAACTGTGTCGTTCCTTGAGAACAATCTTTTGCAATGAATGCACTCCAGAGTGTAGCCTTTAGAAGGGTGTTTGCTAGAAGCGTTCTGATGATTTGTGGTGTGCGAGTTGACAGCCCTGTTATCGCCCACATAGAGGTTGAGGTCTCCACGGTCCGCGATGGTCTTTCCTTTGTTCTCAGTAGAGGATTTGTTGGTTGGAGGGTCTCCCTGGCTGGCTGAACCAGAGGCGATGGTGCTAGCTTGCGCAATCTGCGGGTTGACCGATGGGGTTGTATTCTGCTCGATGGTACGCTCAGAGCCTTCATCTCCATATAAGGAGGGGCCAAGATTAGCTGCGGTGAGGCCCTTGGCCCGGACGAAACGACCGTCAGCAAGCAGGATCACGGCGCTAATAATAATGTCAGAACCAGTGAACATAGAATGTGGTTTGGTTGAATACTTACCCTTTGAGAGAGTCGGCCATGGCATGCTTCAGTCCAACCAAGTCTTTTGTGTGGAAATGGATCTTGTGTGATTTGGTGGGGATCAGGTGTATGGAATGAGACTGAGGTGGAAAAGGGAACAAAAATATGAAAACGTTTTCAAATACGTACACTTTGGGCGTAGAAGGAAGGACCTTCGAAAGCAGGGCGCGCCTGCCTCAAGCAGTGAATCCGTTTTGTGTTGGTTAGTGAATTGCTGTTAGTTATGTGGCGGGGGTCAAAAGGTGAAAGACTGAATCACATCCACAGGATTAAGAGATATCTCTAAGCTGAATTCATCTGCATTCTCATAACAAGTGAGGTTTTATATCAAAAAAGATCTCAACATCTAAGATTTTGATATTATAAAAAGACAGGAATTAGGAACAAAAAGCTAAGCATCTCCTACAAATTCACCCACGGACAGAACATAAGCATAATTACGAAATGATTTGCGTTTGATTAATCTACATTCTGGTTTACATACCTGGGAGCGAATTGATTCGATGAATTCTGTTGAAGCATCAAGCCTGTGACTTTTCAACGTGAAAGACCTCACAGTGTTTATAAATCGCGCAGCTCGAGATGCCCCTACAATCCCAAACGCTGCCTGCCTTCGTTTCACCCCACGCGATGTATCTTCTCGGGGAAAGTTGGTAAATGATGGATTGAAGGTGAATCTTTGACCAATATGTGAGGAACGGCTACTGAGTATGTTTAAAGCCAGGCAGCTGTGATTGCTCGTAGATCACCTCAAACGATGGCAGAGGTAATATGAAGAATAATTTCTACCTATTGGAAACTTGGCCGAAAGGCAAGCCTGCGATGAACTTGGTGCGGTTCCTCTATTAGAATTAAGATACGCGATCAACACAAGATAACTTTTTGATCCTCATAGCAGTGTTAGTTGCGCTGTGATCTTATCTGGTCTTGTGCGTCTTATTTGAGTTATTCGAATAGCCCATCGCCCGTGCTACCTGATTTACTTTTCTGGCTTGCTTCCACAGTTCTTATTCAAGATCATCAGACACAACATTCTTCCCAGCCTCAGGCTCACCAAAAGAAGAATAACTTGGCGTACCTAGTCACCTAGTGTGTTGTTGCTGGGCGAGACGCGTGCATTCAAGGTACGTACCTGAGAACTCCAACGTGTCATGGCCATTCCCCCGAATGCACTTTCCATCATCCAAGACTTCCATCCCCTCACCATCATTCGACAGATGGACCATCAAAATCCATGTTGGGCGACGTTTCCAACAGGCCGTCGAAACCCCGGCTGGGAGCCCAGCTAGTTCGCTGTATTCACCAATCATTTACCGCGCAAGCAGGGGTCGGAGCTTGGGGTAAGGGGTAAGCGATGCTGATACGGCGGACCCCGCAGCTTCGTGCGACGCGCAGTTCGATCGAGCTCACCTCCGACCCTTGCGATAGCTGCTGTCCAGCCTGCGGAGAAGCGTCGGCCTTGACTCGGTGTCAACGCCGTTGTTGCAATCTACACGGCTTCTGATAGCTGATGTGCCCGTTTGTCGGAGAGAGCTATCAGGGGTCGAAGGATGGTGCCCATTGGTCAATCAGAGCTAGCTCTGAGCTTTCGAGGTCCCGAAAACTTCCCATGATCGTACCGAGGATCCTCGCGTCTTGGCTTTATTCTATGGGTATAAAAGCCATTGCTGCAGGATACTCGTTTGGAGTTACGTGCCAGACAAGTCAATCTTCCTTCTGCTGAGCAGCCTTTTGATCTTCCTTCTCCACGCCCATCATGCATCTTCCGCTCCTCTCTGGAGCTGTCCTGGGTCTCATCGCACCTACCCTCGCGATCCCCGTCCAAGACAGCCCTCGCCAGCGTCTTCTCGATGGAAAGGGCCTCCCTTCCAAATACCGGTCCAGCGCGCCTCCTTACACGCCTGGTCACAAGGACAAGTACGACGGTCCTGTTGACTCCGTTGGAGATGAGCTTGATCCCTTGCCCTACCGTAATGGACTTGGTGCTTCAGTCCTTGGACCATGGAACGAGGCTCGCTCCAGACAAAACCCAGATCTCGTCCGACCTCCCAGCACCGATCACGGCAATCTGGCCAACATGCGCTGGAGCTTCGCTGACTCCCACATTCGCATTGAGGTTTGTGTCCCATATTGCGATGCGCTGGTGGTGCACTTGTACAGCACTGACATAATCCTTAGGAAGGCGGCTGGACCCGGCAGACTACGGTTCGCGAGCTATCCACGAGCGTCGAGTTGGCCGGCGTCAACATGCGATTGGACGAGGGTGTGATTCGTGAGCTTCACTGGCACAAGGAGGCCGAGTGGGCCTACGTTCTCGATGGCAGTGTTCGTGTTACCGCAATCGACTACGAGGGAGGCAATTTCATCGATGATTTGGAGAAGGGTGATCTCTGGTAAGACACACCCAGCAAACAGAACCGACCAGTCTGCTTGATAAAATCACAACTGACAATAACCTCTCAGGTATTTCCCATCCGGTGTTCCCCACTCCCTCCAAGGTCTCGGCGAGAACGGTACCGAGTTCTTGTTGATTTTCGATGATGGAAGCTTTTCTGAGGAATCTACTTTCATCCTGACGGACTGGCTTGGTACGACATCGCCCAATGCATTCGCGTGAGCAAAGACTAACCGTACAAAAGCCCACACCCCTCGCTCCGTTATCTCCAAGAACTTCAACTTGGCCCCGGAAATTTTCGCACACATCCCCGAGGGAGAAAAGTACATTTTCCAGGGAACTACTCCTGGCTCGATTGGCCATGAGGCACCTAACGGAAAGGGCGTCAAGAAGTCAAAGCACCAGTTCACTCATAAAATGCTTGCGCAGGAACCCAAGAAGACATCTGGTGGACAGGTCAGAATTACGGATTCGAACAACTTCCCGATTTCGAAAACCGTCGCCGCCGCCCACGCTATCATCGAGCCCGGCGCCCTCCGCGAGATGCACTGGCACCCCAACGCCGATGAATGGTCCTTCTTTATCAAGGGACGCGCCCGTGTTACGATTTTTGCTTCTGAAGGAAACGCGAGGACTTTTGATTATGTCCCCGGCGATGTCGGTATTGTCCCCAAGAACATGGGACACTTCGTCGAGAACATTGGCGACGAACCCCTCGAAATGCTCGAAATCTTCCGCGCCGATGAATTCAGAGACTTTTCGCTATTCCAATGGATGGGAGAGACACCCAAGAAGATGGTCATCGACCACCTCTTCGCCGAAGACCCCGAAAACGGAGAGAAGTTCTGGGAAAAGGTCCGCAGCGCCGAGAAGGATGAGATCACTCTGCCCGATGCTCTGGAGAAGGAAACCGATGGTACTCAGACCGATGAACTTTGAGGGAGCACTGCCACAATGGAAGCACCGGAACCCGGGAGACAATGACAGCTTGGCTTTGAAGCCTGTGCTTTGGAGTTTCGTTTCGTTGTCTACGATGAAACATTTGCAGCAAAAGAGTCATTTGCAAAGTCTACTACAATAGTTGTTGATCGCTCAATAATACCACCATTTCATTATTCTTGGCAACTGGTCCATGATGCCTACAATCTCGCGTCGCTTTTTTGTTCTTTTCAGCCGAAACCAAAATCCCATCCTTTTTTTTGCGTTTTCAGCCGAAGACCAAGAGTATCTGGAATCAACTCAACAAACTTCCGTCATGAGATGGGCATACTCGGGGTATCCGTGCTCTCAGTTGAGTCTGGTCCCATCTTTCATCCAAACACAACGGGTTACTCAGTTGCCGCTGCCAAGCCTAGACTTTGTATCACCATTCAGTCAGCCGCGCATAGATCGCCTCCTTCGCTTCTCGAACTAGAAGCAGAACACGTATACACTAGCGGTCTATCAACAATAACCCTCTGTCTGGCCAGTCAAGACTCCAAGTGCTCTTGCCGACAGGTCTCCGAAGGATACCCGTGGCAAATACCTTGTTTGCCGTGCTTCGAATAGATCTAATCTAGGAGAAAGAGGGGTCATGTTCGTGATCACTACCTCGGTGTGGTTGAACAGGACTGCCATAGGCTATCGCCCTTGCTGGGGCTCCTTCACACCCCCCGCGACCCGCGACCAGACTCACGTCGCCAGGATCATACCCCTCGCTCCCATGTCCTTGGGGTCTTATCACCGGATAGGTGTGAGCAGGAAGACGGAAAAGGCAGAAGGATCAAGAAGGTGGTGACTCTGTCGAGCAGGGAGGCGCAAGGACGAACCCCGCACGCTGGGAGAGACGCCGCCAAAGGTGAACACCATCACCACCGGGCCAATAGTTCCGTTTCAGCAGGAACGGGGGATGCGCACGACGGAGCTGACAAGAGCAGAGCTGCACGGCCAGACCCAGGCGAAAGGGCGTCTTTGTCCAATCTTTTTCCGCAGCGGCAAAGGCGTGGGCGCTCCTTGGGTGGGTGAGAAGGATTCAAGGTTGCGCGGGCGATGGACACCCATTCCTATTCTTGGAAGTTGGAGATGGGAAGAGGGGTAAGATGTGAACGCAACCGAATGTGCTAAAAATGATGACAGCGGTTGGAGGATGTAGTATGGTTTGAGCAGCCAGCAGCAGCAGCAGCCAGCGACAACCTAGCCCCTGGTCTGGCAGAGTTGAGAAAAAGCGAATGCCATCCCATCGAGGTTCGCATACCACCCTCATTCGTCCGCGGCCTGCGCAAACATACGCTGCCATTACCGAGCAGCCAGTCAACGGCGACCCTTTCACAACAGACGAGCGCTGCAAGAACCCTGGTCGGTGTGACCGCTGCATCTTGATCGAACAGACGTACCGTACACTACACAGACAGTAGCATCCATAACTAGGGATAGCGCATGTGTAGAAACTCACGGCTCTTGCTGCCCCCTCCACTCCAATGGCCCACAACCCGTGCTCGCCGAATCGCCCTCGTTAATCGCAGGGGGGTAGACTGCCATTTGGTGCCATTTGGTGCTGGCCAAATGCTGCCCGACCCCGGTCAGCGCCGGACATGATCCCGGACATCCATGGCCGGAACACGGCACCTGATTCGCGGGCTTGGCATGCCACCTTTTGCCGGGGAAATCAAAAGCTTGTCCCGTCGTATCGAAGACAAGGCCTCGCTCCACTGGACAGGGAACTTCGGGAGGGTGTGAAGAGCCGGTGGAGACCGCTTCCCACCGGCACACGACATCGTGCCTCGTCATTGCGCTCGTTAAGATCAGGCGTGTGTATTCCTCAGCGAGCGAGCCAGGCCCCTTGCTAGCAACCGATGGCCGTGACGGGAGCGCTATTGGACGGGTATGTACCCCGCGTCTTGGCCCATAGTTACGCGGCGGGAGGGGACTTGGTAATTAGTGAGAATGAACGACGTCCACGGGTGGGATTGCGCCCGCGTCAGACTAACGTGCGGTACATGTACGGCGGGCGTCAAGGAGGTCAGTCAGTACCCAGCAAACAGCAGTACACCAGCAGGAGGAAGAAGAAGAGGAGCAGGAGGAACAACAAGGGTGACGGGCAGGCTGCGAGTACGCTACCGTTTTGGGATGGTTACAAAAGCACCTTTTTTCGCTGACCGACGTCCAGCAGGCCCCATATTGCTGCTTACCATCTTACTATGGAGACTTTGCCTGACATAGAAGCTACAACGGTGCATTTGCAGCTCTTGCAGATGACGAACACCGGCCCCAGTATACGTGGGCTAAGGAGAGGACAAGAGAGAGCCAAGTGGACGCCTGTCTTAGGATCGAGAGCCTGTTATCTCTTCTCGCCAATCCCGAAGAGGAAATTCGATATGGTAGCCGCCAAGAGCACCTTGGGAACCTATGCATGCAACCCAAGACCTATGGGGGTTATCCGAGGCGTTGAGAGAGTGCTTGGCTTGAAACATTTGGGGGACTTTGGGTTGCCAGCGAGCCCGCCGGCTTTTCTTTCTATGGGACCTTTGCACCCTTCGTTCTCTCTTTCTGTTTCTCCAGCCCAGGGCCGCGCGGTGGCGGGCCTCTCTGTCTGCGACACTGCAATCGCACAGATTGGCGCTGTGCGACCGCCAAGACCGCCCATCGGTGCTATGAAATTTGCAGAAACCACGAGGAAGCCAAGAGAGTGTGGACTTGGCGGTTGTCTTAGCATTGCGGCTCTGGCACGCCAAGGATGGTGAATTCTGCCCATAGAGAGTTTAATGACTACTACGCAGTACAGATGCTTGGATGGACATTGGAATAAACATGGGATGCTCAGGGTTTCCTGGTCTTTGAACATGGCGAATAAGGGGGCACGGATGGCCATCTCAGCTGACGTGCTCTCCAACTCCAATGTTCTCGCCCTGCTGCGCCGTATTCATGTGTGTGTGCTATGGACGTACCGTTGCATACCATACTTGGGTATGTAGGTAGGTAGGTAGAGTAGACAGCTTCTCAGCCATCATCGAGTTCCCTTACCCCAACTATGCCATCCAAAGACGTCCCTTCCCTGGCCGCATGTGATCTGCGATCCCGTTTTGTTCGCCACGCCCCTTGCTCTCCCGCTCTCTACAGCCGTCCGATGGGCTAGTTTCAAATTGAGTTGGATAGACATACAACCTACCGCATACCACATTCAGACCTCGGGCCTTATTTTTGGAGAAAGAGACGTCCTTGGAGTTGCAGCACTTGTCACCCTTCCCAGGGGCTGGCTTGCTGACTTGTTGACTGGTCTTTCGCTCGCGGCGCGACTCCGCGCGAGGGGGGAACATTACCACCGCACGAACGTCCATCCAGCCAGACTCCCACCAATGTGAACTGCGCGACGCCCAAATGACCAAGCCGTGATGAACTGCATTAGACCCGGTCACGTCGGCAAGTGAGGGGATCCCGAATGTCGTCCGAAGGAGGGTACGGCAGTTTCCTACGTTGTCGACGGTGACGGTGGTTGTACAGCCAGCCCAGCCTCCGTGATGTCGTAGCTCACTCTCTGCTCCTGCTTGTATCTGGGAATTGCTTGGCTCACGCCTCCCAAGGCCCTGACCCCTCACCTCCCAACCCTCCTTCGCGTCTGCATGAGCGTTCACTGTGCGGCAGCGCGAGCGGCTTCATCCCAGGTTCAGGTCGCCTCTTCCCATGTGGTCTGTGTTGCAACGCGGAGGACTTGCGCAAGCGGGCAGCTGCAATGCGCGGATCAGATAGCAATGCATTCTCAAGCATAAAGAACACCTCCATCAGCATCACAGCGGGGCTGGATGGTTTGTTGTTATCTCTGGACTGTCAGAACATGAGTTGAAGAGGCCGGGAGTAGGGCCGACGACGACTGTACGATCATCTGTTATGACAAGTTATAACCATCTCAACTGCTGAAACCAATCTGTCTGTTCTCATACGATCAAACCAAAGAGCTCAGACACCTTCTTCTCATTTTCTTTTCCATTTCTGCCTTTTTGGCAGACCTCGTTGTCAAAATGTTCAACATCAAAGGAAAGGTCGAGCACGTCCAGGACGAGTTCGTGACGGACGCCAGCCTCAGCCGGGCCCGCGACTTTGTTGTTTCAGGGGCTCCCAAGCTGCCCTCCGCCGCAGGAGTCTATCTCCTCGAAAAGGTCCCAATCGTTCAGTGGTTGCCGAAATACCAGCCAAAATGGCTCATCACAGACTTCATCGCCGGTCTGACAGTCGGTGTGATGCTCATCCCGCAGTCCCTGGCCTACGCCAAGATTGCGACTATTCCCATCGCCAACGGTCTCTACTCAAGTTGGCTCCCAGCTGCCTTTGCTGTGATTATGGGAACCTCAAAAGGTGAGTTCAAATCGAAGAAAGATGACAGCGTATCTCATAAAGACTGTCTAACACTGCCAAACTTTCAGATCTCTCAACCGGCCCAACCTCCATCCTGGGTCTCTTGACTGCAGAAATCGTACACGACCTCAGTGAAGAAGGCTTTGATATCACCAAGATTGCCACATCCGTCTCCCTCTTTGTCGGAGTATACTCTCTCGTCATTGGTCTCTTCGGGCTCGGTTTCCTCCTCGATTACGTCTCGTTCCCGGTTCTCACTGGCTTCATCTCAGCCGCAGCTCTTGTCATCGCGTTTGGTCAGGTCGGCTCTCTCGTTGGGTTGTCCAATGTGCCTTCTGGAGTCTTCAACGTCATCGGAAACGTCTTGAAGCGTCTTCCTGACTGGGATGGCCCAACCTGCGGCGTTGGTCTCGGAACACTCATCATCCTCATCGGGCTCGAGAAGGTCGGCAAGAAATGGGGCAAGCGGCACTTCGCCATCAAGCTCCTCGCCAATTCCCGTGCCGTCATCGTTCTCGTCATCTTCACGCTCATCAGCTATCTCGTCAACCGCGGCCGCGACAAGGCTGACTATGCCTGGAAGGTCAGCCAGGTTAGCACCCACGGCATCGCGAGGCCCCATGTTCCTGAGTCAAGCCTTGTTGCGAAGGTGGCGACGAGAGCCGTGGCACCTCTTGTGGCCAGCACGCTCGAGCACTTGGCTGTCGGCAAGGCTTTCGGAAGGAAGAACAACTACCAGATCGACCAGAGCCAGGAGTTGAACTACCTTGGTGTCGTCAACATTGCCAACAGCTTCTTCAGCACGATGCCCGTTGGTGGCGCCATGTCCCGTACCGCCGTCGCGTCCGAATGCGGTGTCAAGAGCCCTCTCAACGGACTTTTCACGGCTGGCTTCATCCTTCTGACTCTTTATGTCCTTTCCCCGGCTCTGTACTGGCTCCCTTCCACGACCCTGTCTGCCATCATTGTAAGTTCTGCCCAGAATAAATATGACATACGCAAAACTGACAAAGGTCTTTTTACAGATCATGGCTGTTGTCCATCTTTTCGGTCCCTTGTCCCTCTTCTACCGTTTCTGGCGTATCTCCTTCGCCGACTTCGTCGCCTCCATGATCTCCTTCTGGGTCACCATCTTCGTCAGTGCCGAAATCGGTATCGGTGTCGCGGTTGCCTGGTCCGTTGCGTGGACAATGCTGCGATCGACGTTTGTCAAGCCGGTCATCCACTCCAGCTCCAGCGAAATCACTACTTCCATCCCTCAGCCCATCACCCGCATCACTGCCAGCGGCCCCCGTCGCGGCAGCGCTCCCGCTACGGGCACCCAGACCGAGAACACGGGCATCTCCATCCCTGGCGACACCATCGTCGTGGACTTCAACGACGCCGTGTTCTTCCCCAACGCCGAGCGCGCCAAGAACACGACGCTGACTGCGATCAAGCTGGTGTACCCACGCGTCGAAAGCAGTCTCAGCCAAGACGACCGGGACAGACATTGGAGCGTGGCGGCGGAGAAGCGGCTCGAGAGACTGCGCGCGCAGAAGCAGGTCCGCCTCAAAGAGACGCCGTTGGCCGTTGTCGTATGGGACTTCACTATGGTGCCTTTTATCGACACGTCAGGTATTCTGACGCTGAAGGAATTGAAGGACGAGATTCGGGTGCACTCAGGAAAGACGGTGCAGATTCGGATGGTGGGCATGTCGGACAAGGTCCGCAACCGCTTCTGGAGAGCGAAGTGGAACTTGGTCGACTTGGAGGAGTGGCGAGAGGAGGACGCGGACCTGGTGTACCCATCCTTGGAGTCGGCGATCTGGGACCGTGACAGCGACTCGGGTGCCGATGCCTCGAGTGAGAAGAAGGGATAAAAGCCTGGAAGAGGAATACCACGCTGGTTCGAGCAAAGCGAGGGCGATGAGTGATGATATGTATTTCCTAGCATTCTGTTCAATAAGATACCTCTGTTCATTTCATCTAGTCCGCCAAAACCCTCCGATCTATCATCTTGTTTGAATACATGTCGAGTACTTGTTGAGCCTCTGGCGATAGGACAATCTGTTTCTTCACCCAGTCAGCAGGAGGAAGCTAATGGTAAGTCACACTAGAAGGAGTACTTACCTGATCGCAATCTGAGGAGGTCATCGAGGGGCGAGAAGACCAAGAAGCTCAAAGTGGTATATCACATTAATCAAGACGCAAGCAAGGCTTGAACAGTTTGGAGTGTTTTTGGCTGTGGGAGAAATATGAGATCCGAAAAGTTTTCAAGGGGGGAAGGGGGTCATCAGTTTTGACTGAAGAGAGAGCTGGGAGTTGAAGAAGGTACCAGGCAGCTCAAGGCACCAACCTAGCCTTGAGAAGCGAAGTGAAAAGTTTTCTTTCATTTGAGCTTCAACAAAAGGAAGGAGCAACCAAATGGGAGGTAGTACAAGAAATCGGCAGACCTGTCAGGGAACACACAAGATCAGGATGAGAACAAAGAATCACCAAATAATGCTAGAATGAATGATGAAGACCATGATCTGACAATTCAAAGGGATGTCTATGTACAGACAGTCCAAAGTGCTGATTCCACCACTAACACTTGCTCTCGCTAACCATGTTTGCGCTTACTGACCACGCTTGCCCAAGTCGCCCTTGATAACCACGCGAATGGCGATAGGCAAAATCAAGAGGAAGACCACAGAAAAGGCAATCCACTGCAGCACAATCAGGACCTTGTACTCGAAGCTGAACTGCCGCTCCAACTTGTTGATTCTCTCCTCCAGCTTGTTGATGTCTTGCTCAAGTCTCTTCTGAGTCTCATCCAGGGTGTTCACAGCAGCATTGTCCATGGTTTGCTCACACCGGATGAGATCGATTTGATGCATCCAAGCCTCGATAACATCAGGCGCAGGTCCACGGTACGCGTGAGGGTGGTTGCTCCCACTGAATACACCGGGCCGAGCAGCGGCCTCCCGTCGACGCTGGTTGTTGAGCTGTGCCTATCACACCAGTCAGCAAGAGCACCAGACTCCCGTCAGTAAAAGCTCACCATTTCATCGATCGGCATCTCGAACTCCCAGATGTCATAATCATAGGCAAACTCTGGGAAGTCGTCTTCAGCGTGAGTCTGCTCCTCCCTCGGGTTCTGGTTCTGGTTCTGGGTGCTAGGAGCACCCTGAGCAGGGACATTCCGCGGGGCAGAGGCCATTCTGAGTCGATCTGTGTGTCTGAGGTGTGGTGCACAACAATGAGTGAGTCAAGTGCCAAGCAAAAAGGGTTGCTAGCTTACCTTGTGGTGGGAATGGTGGACTGCGACTGTTGTAAGCTGCTGATCGGCCGCGATGCTATCCCGTTGGAGTGGGACGAAAATTTGTCCGACCTCAACCAAAAATGGATGAGAATGATTTGAGATGGGAGGAAAGCTTTCTCCGGGCTGGGCTTCCGCAGAAAGAAAGTTGTACGTTGTGCTGTGGGATGTGGCTGGGGCAAGGAGCTGAGCCTTAGGTAGCCAACTGCGATTTCTGGCAGGATGTGAAGGCGAAGTAGAGGTGAGAAAAGTGAGCCGGACTGGCAAACGCTTTTGCGTGTCAAGCCGTCCTCTGCCCTTGTGGTCGTCTGGGGGAAGAGATGGGGAAGGCAGGAGCGAGAGGGAAACTGGCAAGAACAGTCTGCCCGAAAATTTCCAAGGGGATTTGGCAAAGGAGGCACTGGGGTTCTGGATGAATCAGATTTATTGCAGGAAAGGTGCGTTACAGCACGTCCTAGGTGCCGATGATACGTACAATATCCGTTACGAACCAGTCAAGGCCTTGCGGGAGCGCCGATAGAGATCAAAACGTGGGACCCGACAGTAGAGAACAACGAGAGAACTGTTGATGGAGATTCTGGAAATTTAGGAGAACGGTCAATTTAGGTCTCCGCAGACATCATTGTACATCAGGGTCTTTCTCTCCTGAACCCGGTCCTCCACGCGAGATTTCCATCAAGTTCCATCTGTCAAGCACTTCAGTCACGACCGAGATGCAGCAAGACATACATGAAGAAAACCATCAGAAAACCACCAAGTAGCATGTGGTGCTTCTGAGGGAGGTTGGCCAACAGTCTTTCCGTGTAGTCCTGGCGGTCATTGACACCCTCGATCCGTCTCTGGAGAACGTTGTCCGCCTGTTGGAGTCTGGCAAGCTGTTCACAAAATTGCTTCTTGAAGACTTGAAGCTCGTGGGCATTGGACGCAGCGAGCCGACCAATGTTGTCATCAGTGCGTTGTCGATCATAATCCTGACGTCTGCGAAGGGCACCGAAGTCTTCCTGCAGTGTCGTTTGCACGTCTCGAATCGCTTCGACGGCGTCGGCATTGACCGCAGCTCGCTCTGAATTGACTGCGCTTCCCGTCAACGCCTCGAGAGCGCGCTTGTCAGCCAAGCTGGCGAGCTCCGACATATCAGTGTACTACTTGCTGAAATTCTTCTTTCCCAGCTCGAACTCCTTCTGAAGGATACGTCTCTGAACGATCTCCTGATTTTGAACGAGAATAGTCCGCAGAATTCTCGCCTTCCACTTCCCGTTGAAGTCGTCGCCGCTGTCCTGGTTGCTGTCAAGTGAACCGATGACATTCAGATTGTTGGCCTAGCATCCAGTCAGTACTTGAGCATGTGTTTTGAGCATCAAAGCAGTTGTGGCTGCTCACCTCAGGCTGAAGAGCAGCTTGAATGAGCTCATCAGAAATGCTGATTTCCATAGTGTTGGATCCGTCCTGTGTCTTCGACCCGTCAGCAGCCTTTCTTCAAAGGTCCTACAGGTAAGCCATTCTCGAGATCCTCAAATGCCCGTCTTCGGTGCTGTGCCCTGCATCTTTGTGCCCCTCTGAAGTTTATTCTGTAAAGAGCTGGACTCTTCGACGTTCCTTAAGCACGTCCCGTGCTGGGTTAGAGCAGGGACACTTCTCTAGAAACACACATTGAAGTGATTGTGCCGGGTGTAACTCAGACAAAACACGGCGAACCCCCCGAAACAGGAGATTGGGGGGTCGCCTCAGAACCTGTTACCCGTGACCACCATCGGGGCAGTCCAGAGTATGACATTAACCCTGCTGAGCCAACCCAAATCCCCCTGAGGGAATTGAGGCTGGGATCTATGCACCATCGAGGCTGAAGGTTGGCGCCCCAGCCCAGCGTAGGGTGGTTTGCAGCGACCAAGCATGCCTCAGCCTTTCCGGGCTCCCGACGATCCATCCCTTTCTTAGGGCCCAGCAGATTGGCAAGACTGGCAGACCAGCGTGAAGACGAACAAGTAAAACGAGACCGAATCCTCAAACATAGTGAAATGCGGGCTTACCTTAGCTGCGGGGTCCTCCGGGGAGGGGCGGGCGTCCTCTTCAACAGCGGCGCGGGTGCTGAGGCCGAGGCCAGGAATCAGACAGGGAGGGCTCGAAGACATGTTAGAATAGATGGCCACGATGAGTAGCAAGCCATGTGTCGTTGAGTTGCGAGGTGAATTCAATCTCGTCGATGTCGCAAACTTGAGCAAAGCGTGGTGGTTAGCTGGTGAGAATGGACGGCTTTGGAGAAGACGAAAGGGAGAGAACGAGGAGCAAGTGAAGAAGAGAAAAGACAACGATCTTTCTTTTTTTGACCGCTGTGAAAATTAAATTCGCGTTCAGGACGCGGCGCGTATTCAACCTGCTCGTGAAGGCGCGCGTCTGGATCGAGGGGCGGACTCGGGATGGAAAGGGGGGTAAGGCTCGCAGCAGCTTGGGCAGAAAGGCTTTTCAGCGGCGCCTTCCATGTACATGACAATGGAAACGAGGACTATTGAACAGCGAATAGAATAAGGAAGACAGACTTACCAGAGAAAATAGGCAGAGTGGCGACAATAGTTGAAGCAGAGTGCCTCGCGTCGCAGCCCATTCCTTGCGAATGGATGTCGGATTGTTCAGCGAAGAAGAAAAGAAATAAGTTCACGGCCAGCCAGGAAGTGTTTTTGGGTAAGTGAGAGGAAGGCCGGTGGCCGTGGACCAGGCGGTGACAGGAGCTTCGAGGTGCGGCCTGAGGCGGTCGTGTGAGTCGACGCGGTACCGTGGCAACGCAAAGATTGAGACTTGAGTGTATCAGGTACGTATTCAGACGCGGTAGGTTGAAATGGAAAAGTTTCTGCCTGGGAGACGCGACGGCTCCGACCGTCCTGTGGTCTCATCTCTTGCTTGAGGTGAATGATTTAGAGTGCGGCTAAGGAAGGAAACTCGGCCTTATTTAAGGAAGGAACGGCCGATCTGGGTCTTCACCAACATAGCGTCGAGCGATTTTCTCACGGCAGCTCACGATATCAGAGTTTTACACAAGCTTGATGATTTCTCTGTCTCGTCCCCTCAATCTCAATACATGTAGCTTTGGTGTTGTTCAGGTACACGTTAAGAGTCTACTCTTAGCAACGAAGGTCCTTGATCGCGAGGATAAAGACCACATTGACGAGAACACAGATGGCGACGAAGATCGCAAAGCGCTTGGTGAGTCGATCTAGCTGGCCAGTTTGCTTCTCGAGGTTGTCGAGGCGCAGCTTTATGAGATCACCAACATCTTCCAGCCGATCTTCCAGTCGCTCAGCTCTCTCCTCGTCGCGCACCTCTCTCTCTTCGTGAAATCTCTCTCGCTGCTCATAGAGCTTCTCCCTCAGCTCGTATACCTTGTCTCTGTGCATCTGCTGGGACAGAAACTCCTTCATGATAGTGTCGACGGGATCGTTCTTGGTGGTGGGCTGGCTGGCTTCGGTGTTCTCATTGATGGAGGTAAAGCTGTTCTTGGGGTGTCGCTGAGCTCTTTTGAAGACTTTGATGACGAGAACCTCTTGTTGCTCATCAAGGGGCGACATGCCGAACTCGAGTCGCTCGTGGTTGATCTCTGCAATGACATCGGCGAGGCTTCCATCAGGGGTACGGAGTTCCTGATTAGTATCACAGCTGGTGTTGGTGTGGTGGCCCTGTACGACAAAATATAAAATTAGCTTGGTGTTTCCTAGATAATCCGTTCCATCTCTTGATTTTGAGATAGCAGGTACGAATGTCTTAGTGGGTGTGGCGAAGACGTACCTCGGTGCCAGTTGACTGTCGACGATCACAGCAGCTGTGGGCAGCCTGGTTACCCAGAATACCAACGCCCCGAAACTTGGACTGATGGGCTTGAGTGTCTTGCATTGTGAACCTGTTGTCTAGGGTCTCCTTGCCGGGGTTTGGTGGATCAGATCATGACTTCCCGAGTCAAGAGACGCGCGGTGCTTGGCAATGCCACAAGGGAATCGCAATATGTGATAGCGTGGTTGGGAAACATAAAATATCAGTCAATAGAATGAAATGCTTTGAATTGCCATTGACTTTTGATGTAAGCAGTTTATTGTTAGGGCGCTGCGTGCCTCTGAGGGCGGAAGAAAGGTGGAGGTGAAGGGAGAGGCCGCAGCAGTCCAAGGGCAGAACAACGGAGGTTGGTCTGCCAAGTGAGAGCTGCAGCCTGATACCCAAGCAGAAGGAGCGAGAAATACAAATCCTCAAGTAAATATCCAGTGCCGATGACGTAAGATACCTAGGCAGAGTCAACAAAGCTTTTGGATGTGCTCAAGACGCGTGAGAGATGCCCAAGTTGAAATGCAAAGTGGGTCCACCCAAGAGAGAAATCACAGTTATTTCATCTCAAAGAGGCGCATTCACTTCACAAGTTGAGGCCAAGGACGGTTATTTTTCTGCCGTCCAGACTTTTGGTCACCGCTTTTTTCACCATCTAATAACAGCCCCAGGCCATCATCAGGATCTCCAACAACCACCTTCGTCGCATCCTGCTGTTAGTAGCTTCACTCCCACTCCTCACTAGAAAATATTGCTCTTGCTAGCTTCACTTTCACTAGGTATGTGCAAAGTTTTATCTGATACTTCATCTACCTAGGGACGACAACGCGCAGTCCCATGTCGTAGGCATCGTTTGTCATCCTTTGCTAACACGCAGAACAGCGCCATGACCCTGATCATTGTCCCCGAGAACAAGGGATCTGCCGCCCAGGGCAGGAAGAAGTCCGTCAGGGATGAGACCTTCGAGGACCTTGCTTAGGAGGCATATCTCGCTGCTCAACGCCACATAGCTCAGGATGTCAGTAACATCCTTTTCAGTGACCCCGCCAGCTACTGACTGATCCACAGGACCCTAACCATGGTCCGAAGGCTACGGCTGCCCGTGTCATCGCTCATCTGCATGACTTGCTCGACCATCAGTGTGCTCAGATGGTCGCCCAAGAGATGGCCCATCAGAAAGAGATCGACGAGCTCAACGACAACTTCCGCAAGCAGTTGAAGAAGCAGGAGGCCGTCTTCAAGGATGAGATCAACCGCGCCTGGGATGTCGCCGATTCCTTTCTGGCCGAGAAGTACAAGAATCAGGATTATTAGGACATGAATTATTGCCGACACAATGATACCGAAAGTGGCCTCCAGGAAAGGCTTCTCCTGGTCTCAACAACCTTCTTCGTTAGCAAAAATTGGCAGTCGTACTTCATAGCAATACGCCAGAGCAAGACACTTTCAAACCTCATCCGTTTCCAAGTTTTCGCATGTTTCTTCAAAAATATTCCCATCCATCTCGCTTCCCAATGCGCTAGCTTCGACCTTCGGCCGTCAGGGTATCGTGGAGATCCTCGCCTGTATGTGCTGAATGCTAGCATTATACTGGCGGTATGATTTCTTTCCCGCCTCCGAAATACATGTCAGACTGAACCATAAAGGTGATGTGCCCTCAACGGTCACCCTTATGTATGACCTGACAAACGTTATATTCTTGGTCCCGTGTCCAGGAGCAATTGGAGACCGAAGCCCGTACATGGTGTCTGCTTCAAACCCAACCTTGGAAGTTTGGAACCCTTCATGTTCGCTCCATCCACACAGAACTTTGATAAGCCACCTTTGCAACCACTTGAAAATTCTATAAATTAAACCACCATGCGAACTTTTACGCAGAAGCCTCCCTTTTTTTCCTCTCCTCTGCACATCCCCAACGCCATCCCACAAACCCATTTTCCTGCTTTCTGCTTTCATAAGTTCCGTCTCAAACCCTTCTAAGCAAGATGGAGGCACTCACAGACTTCGAAATCGTCGACGTCCCCAAGTTTACCGAGGCCCAGCTTGCGGCCAAGATTGATGAGAAGGACATACAAATCATCTTGCTGAAGCTACAACACGAGGCCGAGTGCATCAAGCTCGAGACTGCCAGGATGACTGAGGGTAGCAAACAGCTTGCTGCTCTGAAGCAACAGCAGGAAGCTGTAGTCGCCAAGTACATCAGTGCGCACACCCTGAAGATGGCTGAGAAGGACGAAGAAATCACTGCGCTGAAGCAACAACATGAAGCTGCGATCAAAAAGTCTAATGACATCGCAGTCCTTAAGATTGCTAAGAAGAACGAAAAGATTCGTCAGAAGGACGATGAGCTTAACAGAAAGGACAACGAGCTTGCCAAGAGGGACGAAGAGCTTGCCAAGAGGGGCGAAGAGCTTGCCAATATGACCAGAGAGCTTGCCGAGATGGATGAAGACAATGCCGAGAAGGACGAGGAGATCGCTCAGAAGGACCGAGATCTTGATACCCTGATGGAAAACCAGGAAGACGTAATCGCCAAGTACCAACAAATCTACAGCACTAAGATGGCCGAGAAGAACAAGGAAATCGCCGCGCTGAAGCAAAAGCACCAAGCCGAGATCTCCGCGTGCATCGAAGACGCCAATGCTGAGCGCGCCAAAGAGCTCGAGAGACGTCGGCAGATTGCTGAGTCTCTCGCCCGCTACAAGATGGAGAACCAGGAAGCCCAGAAGGTCACTGAGAACATCATCAAAGCCAAGATAGCCGCACAAACGGCCCAGATCACTGAAGAGCATTCAACTTCTACCAAGCTGAGAGATGAGCTTGCCAAGGAGCGTTCGAATGCTCGTAAGCTGAGGCTTGAGCTTGAAAAGCAAACGTGCGAGAATAGAGCCGCCGCATACGACCTCGAAAAGAAACACAAGGAGAAGGTCGCATCCCTCGAGCTCAAAATTGATAATCTGAAACTTGCGCTGTCTAATTACGACCGTTACAGGGAGCACGGATACGGATATGAAGATATCCTTTGATCAGCTTTTCTACATATCAGATTTGACGGGGCGCAACATCTAGAATGATGTCACAGGCCGAAGGATACAAATTTGTAGACGGTTGGCTTCGAACAGGGTCCACGAGGCAACTTTTCTGAAGGATAACCTTCTGACAACGTGTTACCTTGGCCAGGACAGAGGCGGAATTGCACACCAAACACAGTCTGCTTATCTGGCTGCTTGCTGCTTGTTCAAATGATGCATCGATGGACGATGATAATAATTTCAATTAAATTCTACGAACGCGTTAGCTTGTTTACCACTGTTGCGGCCCAGCTAGGATGTTGGCAGAAAGCTTCTCTACGGTGATTTGTCTCAGGTCTGCGACGGACGTCCTTTGTATCGAGTAAATGATAGCAAGGTATGAAAGAGAACTTGGACACAGCCTTTGGTTTCCATGTGCGCGAATGGATCGCTTTGAGAGGCCATCCCCAGTGCCAACGGCGTCCATACGTGCTCAGCGAAGGCACACGAAATCGAGCATTGCCGAAATATTATATAATAAACATCGGATCGACGCAGCTTTCGATCTGTATGTTTGTCTAATCAATTGCAGGAACGGACGGACAGGGACGGAAATAACGAAAGGAGGCGTCGCCGGTGGACATTGCAACCGGACTACACCGTCATTAACTCCGGACCATGCCGCATAGCTGTGCGCCGGATGAATGAGTGCCGGTACCGCTCCGGCGACCTAATCTGATAATTCGGAGCAGCTTCTTCTCAACCGAACCAGTCCGAAACCAACATCTCCTCAACAGGCCATCGCCATTTGTTCCCTACCAGATCGCAAGCATCAACTACTTTCCACCCACGTCACCACCCACAACCACCATGGTCGCAGCAGACAAGAAGATCGTTCTCATCACTGGTAGGCCTTCGTCACTAATTCAGTAAACGGTCACTAACGCGACAACAACTCAAAGGCGGAAACCAGGGTCTGGGCTATGAGACAGCCAAGAATTTGCTCCTCTCGTCTGCCAATTACCACGTGGTTATCGGAAGTCGAGATTTGGCCAAGGGAGAAACGGCTGCAAAGAATTTACTGTCTAGTCCAGGAGTCAAAGGCACCGCCTCTTTCGTGCAGATAGATGTGACAGATGACACCTCCATCAACACAGCGGCAAGCAAAGTCGGGTCCGAATACGGGCGGCTCGACGTCCTCGTCAACAATGCCGGCATCATATCTATGGCGAGCCCGCCGACTACAACCGCCTTTCGACGAGTGCTGGACACCAACGTCGTTGGATCTCTAGGCGTGACCGAGGCGTTCTTGCCTCTCCTTAGAAAGACCGCTCACACCCCACCGCGCCTAGTCTTCGTCAGCTCCAGCATGGGATCCATCACTCACGCCGCCGACCCTTCTTCTCCTTATTACAAACCCCACGGCACGGAATACCGGGTCAGTAAGGCCGCCGTCAGTATGCTCTTGACCATGTACGCTGCTCGCTTGAAGCCTGACGGATTCCTGGTGCTCGGTGCCGATCCGGGATTGTGCGCTACCAACTTTACTGGCGATCCCACTTCTTTGAAGAATAGAGGTGCCGCCGAGCCGTCTGACGGGGGTGAACGCGTTGCTACTATTATCAGGGGCGAACAGGATGAAAATGCCGGTCGTGTTGTTGGAGTTTATGGGGTATGTCCTTGGTGACGCAGCGTACCTTATGCCAGAGAATGAGAAGCATTGCATGATGAGAAGGCCAATGTTGGTGCTGTTTGCAAGATGTCCCCGTCTCAATTCGGGATTCAAAGCTTCGAATTGACAGTCACGAATTGTGCCCGCTGACTGGCGGCCGCGGGGGTGGCGGACCTGGTGGCTCGTCGTATTAATCTCAACCTAGCTCGTAGAACACGATGTGGTGGTGCAAGGGTTTGGGCATTTCTTTCGAGGAGTTCCGCACAACAGTACGAGAACCAATTTATCGTACGCGAGCTCTAATTCGAATGATGGGATGAGTCGAACAAGATGGAGATATCATGGTCGACCTGGAATCCACTGGACGCCGACTGTGTATCGACTGCAGCGGGGGCAAGTAATGTTGAACGTTCTCAAGTCACCCATTTCACAGCTGGCTAGCTCAACAGTGAGGCCTCTGTGTTTTGGAGCTGGAGATGCCCTGGAGTGAGATGTGGTCACAGACAGCGTACCGGTGGGCGAGAGATTCCTTGGGTGCCCCACCGGCACCTTCCCTCCTTCTCTCCTTCCCTTCTTTCCTCCTTCCTCCCTCCTCAGCTGCCCATCTCTCATCTCTTCTTCGTCCCATTCACCAAGACCTCGAGCTATAAAACCCTTCACTCCTCCAACACACTCAACCTCCAAAAATCCTTTTCTTCTTCACAACAACAACAACACAATCACCATTCCTCAAACCAAACACCACCCACCTATCCTCAAAGGTGCCATAAACAAACTTGGTAAGCTCTCTCTGCCCCCTATTTCACCACCTTTCGCACTTACCTCTGGTCAAAATTATTTTGCTGACGATCAAACCTCTCTGGCGCGCAGACCTTGACCCACACACGAACCAAGATGATCTTTTCTCTCATCAAACGCAAGACCACAGCCGTGAGTATTTTCCCGTTGTTTTCACCCTCTATTCTCTTGCCCTTTTGTCCCTACCCTTCATCCCTGACATCTACCTTTGTCGCCGATTCGTTCAGTTCAAATACTCACAAGAAGCGACTGAACCAGGAGGAGCTGTCGGACTACCATGTAGTCCAAATTCCTGTCTTTTCACACGAGGAGAAGGAGGAGGCCGTTGCCAAGGCCAAGGCTGAGGCCGAAGAAGTTGCAAACTTCTATTACACGAAGCAGGCGAACGATAACGCCAACAATCTTGATTCCACTGTGGCGCTTATGGACCTTCGACACCACAAGGAGAAGACCGCCCTCCAGGACCAGATCAAGGTCCTGGAGGAGCACAACAAGGAGCTCAACAAGCAGCTCCAGGATGCCAAGATTCTCAAGGAACAGGTTCAGAAGCTTACCAAGCAGCTCAAGGCTGCAAAGGCTAGCGAGGAGCGCGCGACCCTGGCCCTTAAGAACATGATTGTCAAGTCGTGAGCAATATCAGCTGGGAAAGGACTGGAGGGTTGCTTTGGTCACGCAACTAAATTTGGGGCATTGGCATGATCGTTCTGAAGAAAGGCATTTGTGCCAGCGCATTACATATGTCAACTTTCCGAATACAAACACGCGCGCTTCTTCCATATGAGAAAGTAGCTTCTGAATGCACTAAGATGCAAATGACATGATGACACTCAAGACTTGTGAAAATGGATGAAATTTGGAAGGAAAAAAAAGAAGCAGAAACAAATCCCATATCTCTTTCTTTCTTGCAGAAAGAACGATTTGCAACTTCAATTCGCACAAAGGTAGGGAGCTAAGAGCTTTGATCAAGGGTCCTCGGCAAGCAGGTGCGCCTAGAGTGTCTGGATCGAAATGATTCGGAAATACAGATAGGTGGCCCATTCGTCTCGCTCTACCCAGATGCGTCTGAAGCCTCAATCCAGATTCCAGCACCATGTGAGATGAAGTCGGACGTTGTTGCGGACGAACGCCAAGCCGGAGCCGAAGTGGAGGAAGGAGGCACCAACCGGACCCCTGGTGGAGGTACAGTACACATGACGATGTACCTTCCCTAACCCGACCGCTCCAGGTTTTTTAGGCGGTGACCCGATCTGGAACCCCTGCACCTCCACACCGAGCTCGGCGGGGCAGTTTTCTCGGTGAACAACAATTTTATTTTCCCATCCCGCCTCGCATCCTCATCGCAGCCCGGCAAAAAAAAGTCCACCAGAGATCCTCCCGACGCTCGTTCAACCACAACCTCTTCCCAACCGCCATCCAACTGAGCAGGATATGCTCAAACCCCCTTCATAATGGCGCCCCAAGAACAGAACATGCCGTTTATAAAAAACCTCGCCTCCAGCGGTTCGTCCTGTCGCAAACCGTCACCCTTCGCAAGGATCCCAAGCTAACCATCACCTCCTCTCCAAACAGACCGCAAACTCCGAACCCAAGCCCTGACCTCCCTCCAAACCTTCCTCGGCTCCCACCGCTCCCTCACCCGCCTCGACGCCCTCAAGCTCTGGAAGGGCCTCTTCTACGCAATGTGGATGTGCGACCGCGCCGTGCCCCAGCAGAACCTCGCCGCCGAGCTCGCCTCCCTGACCGCCTGCCTCCAGAACGCCGACGTCCCCGCCTGGCTCTCCGCCTTTTACGAGACAATGTCCAAGAACTGGACCGACATCGACGTCCTCCGCATGGAAAAGTTCCTCCTCCTCGTCCGCCGCACCTTCGCCTCGGGCCTGACCTGGGTCAAGGAGGGCGACTACGCCGAGGGCCGCGCCGACGCCCTCGCCGGCGTGCTGGCCGAGTGGCCCTTCGAGGTCGAGGGCGACCTGCGCAAGGTCCCCATCGGCCTGCGCCTGCACGGCGTGGACATCTGGGTCGACGAGCTCGAGAGGACGGAGATCGTCAAGGAGGGCGCCTGCGAGAAGGCTGTCGCGTTCGCGAAGCAAATCAGCAAGCTCGTCGAGCCGTTGAAGAGGTCGCCAGTCAAGACTGTCCGCGTCAAGGCGGCCGAGTCGCTGGAGGATGAGAGGTTGCCTTGGGTCGAGTCCCAGGAGGAGGACAAGGACGGCGCGGAAGAGGAGGACGACGGCGAGTGGGGTGGCTTTGACGACAAATAAAGAGAAGGCTGCAGCATGACTTGGATCTTGTCTTTGCATTGTACGGTGAACACGGCGTTTTTGGGTCTTAGAATGGGAGGCGGCAAAAATCACTTGGTATTGATCTGGGACTGCTTCAGAGGGGTGATGGGGACCGAAAAAAAAAGCAGTTGTATGTGCTCAACGCTGTTCTATAGTATACATTGATATCCAATGGCTGCATTGCCGGCCGGGGCCTGTCTTGGCCCGGCGGCGACGGTAACGCTTCTTCCCATCTTGGTCTATCTGGGTATCTCGACTTTTTGAAAAACACCGCCCCCTATCGCTATTACCACTGCCACTTCTATAATGCAGAAGAGGCGCATACCGCTATCACCACTGCCACTGCCATGATGCAGACGAGGCACATGGAAATTATAAGACAAGCCACTACAGTAATCAAGTGGATGATGTCCCTGAATCCTCTGCGGAGGAATCTTCCGACCCAAGCCGCGGCTCGTGCCGTCACATCAATCAGCGCCACGAAAAGCAGTGCAACAAACAGGGCTGCCTTCTTGCAACTGGTTTCCTACGCCATGATCCTATTACCGATAGTGATCTTATCCCAGTTCGTGGGGCCAGCTGCTTCGTAACCGCCGCGCTTTGAGATGACCTTACCGAGGCCCTTGTGGATCTCGGCTTGGAACGGTTCGAAAGGCACCTTTTCGCCGTCAATGCTGATGTAGCCATCCTTCTGGTTGCGCGGGGTGATACGGTAGGCCGTAATCTTCTTGTACGAAACGAGGGGATTGTCGAAGAACTTGCCGTTCTCCACTGATAACAACATGCTCAGCTGAGAGCCGACCGATACGTCGCCGTCCACACAGACAAGGTCCATGAGGCCGTCATTGGCGCAGGCCGCAGAAAAGAAGTTGGCGTCGGCTGCCATGTACGCCATCTAGATCCAGTCAGCATCTGCTTGTTTTTGGTTTCGGAAGTGGACTTACGTTTCCGCAGTAGAAGTTGCCCATAGTGTCGCTCGAAATCGACTCCCAGCCCTCGGGAAGGGCATCATTGACTGTGCCATAGCGCAGCGGCGGCAAGCCATTGTGGGTAGCTGGGCTGGACCCTGATTCGGCGGGTACGGCGTTGGCGCCCTCGCCCAAGTTTGTTGCCGATGTGTTGCTCATCTTTTGCCTGTAATGTTCCTTGACCCCATGCTTGTCTTGAATTTCGACCTTCACGGCAAGATCGCAAGGGTAGCATTTCTTTTGGAAGATCCTTTGCAAGAAGCCAACTGTGAAGCGCGCGCCGCCCATCCATCGCAGGTGCTCGGTCCCGAGATCGCTCTCAGCTACGACGCCGAGGGCCTGGCTCAAGAAGCTCAGCAATCGTCTATCCCCTTGCGTGATGCTGACGAGGTCAAAAGGGGTTTCGACTCCCTTGATGATGGCAAGGGCGGCCAACGAGGGTCGGTATGTGCCATAGAGATTGCAGCTCATCGCATTGCCAGAACCACAAGGGATATGCGAGACAGCAATTGTTTGCAGAGCGTGGGACGCGTCGGAGCGGTTACCAAGTCCGTTGAAGACCTCGTGGGCCAGACCGTCGCCGGAGCAGGTGACAATGGTGTCGAAGGCGTCCACGTCGATGGCCTGTGCAATATCCACAGCTTGCCCTTGACGTTCCGTCTTGACTACATCGATTGGCATACGCGCCGCCTTGAACAAAGGTTCGCAGTCCACGTCCCATTTCTTTTGCGCGCCTCCTGGACCGGCGTGAGGGTTCACCAGGACCTTGGCCCTCTTGCATCGCTTCGCCGGGCCGTAAGCTTTGGTCAGCAGGTTGTCGGCCCATGTCTTGACGTCGGGGATGTCGGCATCGGCGACGATGAAGATCCACTGCGCGGCTTGGACTCTATGCTTGCCGACGTATTTGGCGTAATCGATAGTGAGGGTTTGACCGGCGAGCTCGACCCACAGGACGTTGTAGAGGGGGATGGTGGACGTTGGCGGTGCGGCTATGAGGGGAGACATATTAGCTACCGTAGAGAGACAATTCGGCGAGGGCCAAAGTGCCTACCTGGTGCGCCGAAGGACGCAAAACTGCACGTACGACTGGTCTTCTTTGCTGTTGGGTCTTTGGACAGTCAGCGTCTTGGGCGCATCACGTAGCTACAGATCGACGCACCATTCAAGACGAGGTTCTCCGAGTCCAAGACAAGGGACTTGACGCCGTCGACTTTGATGATATCGGGCATACCCCCTCGCGATGCGGGCTTGCCATAGGACTGCGACGACTCGGAAATGGACTCGGGTACGGTCTGGGGGCTGTTCTGGTAGTTCGCCATGGCGGTGGTATCTCGACGGGCTCCGCGGAGCGCACCTCACATCTACTGTGGACAGGGGACGCGGTACGGACGGGTCTCTCTCTCGTACGGAATCGAACGAGTCGACGGTCTCAATAATGATTTCGTATTTCTAGAAGCTGGACGGCCGTGTAAAGAGTATTATTGAAGCGACAGACGGGAATAGAAGAATAGTGGCTGGTTGTGATGTTGGGGGTTAAAAGGAAGCAATCAGTGTTAGCAGCGACGAGGCATTGTCAGTTATCGACTTTTTCTCCCTCGGGGGTCCTTGCTCGGTGGGTGTTGCCCAGTTGCGTCCGTCTTGTAACTGCAGCTGTCGCGTCGGGTGCCGTCGCCGTTGTTCTCGAGCATGAATGATCCAGGGAGGAAAAGGAACGAAGTCAACTTCGGGAAAGGGAGAAGGAGGAGGAGGAGGAGGAGGCGAGGAGAAAAGGGCGCCGAGCGCAGGAGCAACGCCGGCACAGGAACAGGTCAGAAGGAGCAGGAGCAAGAGCAAGTGCTGGTGCTGGTGCAAGTGCAAGTGTAGACTGGTGCAGGTCCCGAGGCAGGAGAGAGCAGCATCGCGGTGGAAAGTGGACGGCGCCAGGCCAAACAGAGACTGGTCTGCGCGTGGAAGGCGCCCTGGCCTGGCCTGGGTTGGGTTGGGGTCACTGGCTGCACCTGCTTGCTTCCTCGACCGGGTTGTGTGGGTGGCACGGTGGCACGGATGGATCGGAGATTGAGACGCGGACGGGGAAAGGGCGCCCTTCGTAGCGGTAGCGAATGACTTTTAGCGACCTGCCTCGGTCAGTGTAGCTGGCGGTGTGGGCCACAGTATCGTGCTAGCAGCACCTGAGGTTGCAGACACAAACACGAAGGTACCTGTAGCTGTGATAAGCACCGGCACGAGGCACACGGATGCAGCATTGGCACCTCAGCATAAGGCAGCACGTCCTGCAGCTGTGTCCAGTGACTCTCATGCGCCGGGCCCGCGGCGTCCGTGCCGTCTGCGTCTTGTCTTGGTCCAGGTCTGGGGGTTGAGGTCTTGCAGATGCAGAAGAAGCAGCAAGCTGTTCCTGGAGAATCAATTCCCTTGTCAAACTCCTCCAACATACCTGAAGTGGCCGAGACAGGAGCCCAGCTCGAGGAACAGAAGAGTTGCTCCTCTTCGGCCAGGGAGACGAAGACAAAAGACGTGGGTAAGTAAGCACCTTGTCGCGCTCGGTGGTGTGAGTAAGCCTGCAAGGCACATGTCGGGCTGCTGTTGATGATGAGCGTTTCTGGCTGCGCATCGCCAACTACCTGGTCACCTACTCCTACTTCAGTCTTCAGGTGCGTCGACGTCGACGTAAAAGGCAGTGTGCTCCGGACGGTCCTCCAGACGTGGCGTGCCATTCATCCAGTCGAGTCGCCCTGCGTCCTCGGACGTGCAGCCGCATTGCTGGATAAACAGAGTTGGAGAAACCAACAAAGCCTTGGACATGAACAAGACAGAGACACACAATCGCGTGCAACTTCGTTAGAGAAAGAAGGATGGAAACGAACCACAACAATGGACGAAACCCCTCCATCTGCTTTTGAAGCCCCTCTTCCACCGGGGAGAGATGGATGGCATTCGGCCATTTCCATTGCTGCTGCCCTGGTCTTGTCCCCCAAATGCAGAGTGCGGGAGCGGAGATTCCCTAACAGGCGACACCCACTTGCGAGACGGGTACACCAGCTCCAGCACGGTGACCCTGCACCTCCAATCATGTCTCCCCGTGACAGCTCAATCTGGTAATAATTGACCAATCAGATGTGGGCCGCACCGGCTACATGCCGACCTGACATCGGCACCGGTGAGTCTCTCCCCCGGCCACGTCTATCTGTCTATCAATCAATCTCACACTCACCTCGTTCTTGACTCACAACAGCTCTGCTCTCACTGAACCGCAGTGACTCAACACCAAGCCCGGATTTGACCCTTTTTCGAGCCAATTGATCCTTCAAACACTCCAACAAAGACACACACAAACTCTCACCACACATCACACGAAATCAACCCCGCCGCAATGGCCGCTCAACCTCCGGTCGCGGGGTCCGACGATGCCTCGCTCCCCCTCATCGACATCAAGCCCCTCCTCAAGAAACTCTGGCCCGTCCCGGACGGCGGCCTCGCCGTCACCCCGGACGAGATCGCCGATGCCATCTCCCACTTCTTCACCCACCAGGTCTCCGACGCCCAGGCCGCCTCCCTCCTCATCTCCCTGCACTTCACCAACCTCGACCGCCGCGCCGATGTAATGGCCCGCTCCGCCCACGTCATGCGCCAGGCCGCCGCAAAGGTCGACTTCGACCACCTCTCCGCCGTCGTTCGCGAGAAGAACCTTGCCGAGGGCGCTTACGCCGGCGGCCTCTGCGACATCGTCGGCACCGGCGGCGACTCCCACAACACCTTCAACATCAGCACCACCGCCAGCATCCTCGCCTCCTCCCTGCTCCTCGTCGCCAAGCACGGCAACCGCGCCAGCACCTCAAAGTCCGGCTCCGCAGACCTCGTCAACAACATGCAGCCCCGGCCCCCCGTCCTCATGGCCGTCTCCCCCAAGACCATCTCCCAGGTCTACGCCGCCACAAACTACGGCTTCCTCTTCGCCCCCGTCTTCCACCCGGGCATGCGCTACGTCGCCCCCATCCGCAAGGAGCTGCCCTGGAGGACAATCTTCAACCTCCTCGGCCCACTCGCCAACCCCGTCGAGGACATTCTCGAGGCCCGCGTCATCGGCGTCGCGAGGAAGGAGCTCGGCCCCGTCTTCCTAGAGGCCCTGCGCATCGGCGGCTCCAAGAAGGCCATGATCATCTGCGGCGACGAGGAGCTGGACGAGGTGAGCTGCGCCGGGCCCACGCAGGTCTGGAGGCTCGCCGAGTCGCCCGACGGCAGCGGCGACGTCGTGCAGGACCACTTCAAGGTGCAGCCCAGCGACTTTGGCCTCGGCACGCACCCCCTGAACACCGTCTCCCCCGGCAAGGAGCCCGCAGAGAACGCCGAGATCCTGAGGAGGATACTGAGTGGCGAGATGGCCGACGATGATCCCATTCTGGAGTTTGTGCTCATGAACACGGCCACGCTGTTTGTGGCATCGGGGATTTGCGAAGCGCAGTCGAGCAACATGGGCCCCGGCGACGACGGCAAGGTCATCACGGAGCGGGGACCCGGTGGAGGACGCTGGAAGGAGGGCGTGCGGAGAGCGCGCTGGGCCGTCAAGAGCGGCAAGGCCCTCGAGCAGTGGACGTCTTTCGTCAACGTCACAAATTCGTTCGAGCAGTAAAAACTTTGTATAAAGCAATCATCACAGGGAAAATGGTACAAAAGGGGTTGGTTATTGATCAGGGTTGGAGGCGGAAATGGATATCACGGCCTCGGTACGGATGCGACATACAAACATGCGCGACGGCTCCGGCAGAAATGGAGTCTCATAAGCTTTTGGTAGCCCTCTATCACACAACTTTTTATGCACTGTATCCCGGACTCGATGACTTGCCTCGTCATCCCCGCCGTTCCGCCGCTGATGATGACCGCGGTCGTCCTGCTCCACATTCGTCGCCGCCGTCTCTATTTTCGAGACTAAAACGTCACCAGCCTCATCTGGCTCGATTCATCTGGCTCGATTCATCTGGCTCGATTCATCTGGCTCGATTCATCTGGCGCTTATCGCGAAACACTCTTTATGCGGGGGCCTTGAATTCGGACTTGATGACTTCTTGCACTTTGGCTGGTAGGCTCTCCATTGCGGGCTTGATGACCTCGGCGAACTTCTGGGCGCGCTCCTTAACGCCGGCGTTGGACTCGTCGAGAGCGCGCGCGGCGTTGAGAGAACGGAGGGCAAGAATGTACTTCTCTGTAAATCTGTTAGCGCTGGACATTTACCTGTCACGGGTTAGGGAGTCACTTACTGCGGCGCAAGTAGACGTCGAAACCAGCGAACTGGGCCTCGATGTTCTGGGGGCTGAATTGCAAAAGGGGAGTGACAAAACGCATGGCAGCGCTCAGGGGCTCGGCATCCAGAAGCTTCAGTCCCAGTGGGTCGTCGTCCTTCTTCTTGGGCTCCTCGTTCGCCTTGCCCTTGTTGGGGTCCTGCTTGGCTACGCGCTCAGCCGCCTCGCGCTCCAGACGCTGCTGCTCCTTCTTGGCCTTCTTAGCTGCCTTCTTCCTCTCGGACGCATCATCGCCGTTCGCAGCACCGTTCGCACCGTTGGTGGCCGGGCGATCGGCGCGCTTGAGGTAGATCTGAATGGCGTCGAGCGCCGCTCTTGAGTAGAAAGGATGGTCGCGCAGGTGATCCTCCCACCTAACCATATCGACGTAGGCACGGATTTGACCCTTGCGAAGAGAAAAGCTGTGAAAGTCGAACTGGTCTTCTTGCCACACGTCAAAGATGTTGTGAACGGTGTGGAATCGCTTCAGGGCCAAGGCGTCATCTCCCAACCTGGCAGCAGCCTCGCCATCCTCTGTCAAGAACCAGACACACTGCATATCCAGAAGATCTGCCAGAGGCCCACCGACGGTATCAGCTCTGGTGAAGAGTCCTACGGTCTTCAGAGCTTGCTCCCTCTCGTTGTTGCGCAGCTGGTACTTGGCGGCCTTCGTGTTGATGTAGCGATCCTTGGTATCCAGAAGGCGAGCCTGGTCCATGGTCTCAGAAGCCTTCTTGAGGTCGCCCTGGTGCTTGTATATCCTAGCCTTGGTCATGTGGAAGTCGACGCTGTCCTTGACCTTCTCGATGGCCTGGTCGATGTACTTGTGAGCTTGGTCCAGATCGCGGCTCAGATGGTAGTTGTAGTGTTGCGCCAGGAAGTACAAGGCGGCGGCCTCGCCCTTAGAGCGGTCTCCATTAGCAGCTTCTGTGGCAGAGCTCTGCGACTTGATGTATTCCTGGGCGAGAGCCTCCAAGGCCTCCTTCTTGGCAGAGTCGGCGTACAGATGCTTCAGGTTGGCGAAGGTCGAGGGAACGCCCTTGTTGAACATCAAAGTAAGGTACTCCTTGGCAGCCGCGCGGAACTCGTCGCCTGCTGTATATTAGACGTGGAATTCAATAGCGCATTCGTCAGACTTACCCGAGAGGAAGTTCAGAGGCAAACGGCGAGGGGCGTCTGAGCGAGGGAACTTCTTGGCATATGTGTTGTAAACCTGCTTCCTGGCGTCCTTGTAACTGTCAGAAAAGGCGTGGGCCTTTTCCAAGCCCTCAAAGTATGCGGGACGGTCAGCGTTGCGCTCGACGAGAGCTTCCCAGGCCGCAATAGCCTCTTCCTTCTTGCCCAACTCCAGCAGATACTTGGCACGCAGCTCAAGGTACTCCAATCTATCGAGGTTCTGCTTCGCGGCGGACTCGAGGTGGTCCAGAGCTCTTTGGTAGTCGCCCTGCTCAGCAATGATGGTGTTCTTGTACATGATGGCCTCGGAGTTCTCATAGTCGGTGCGAGAGGGGGTAGCCTTCAGAGTTCCTTCGTAGGTGGTGAGGACGTTCTCGGCAGCAGAGAGGTCGCCCGAGAGGTGGTGGGCAATGGCGAGCGCAGTCCAGCTCTGGCGCAGCTGAGGACGGGCCTGGAGCATAGCTGTGCGACTTTGGATGTAGCCGGCATAATCGCGCATCTGGACCTGGAGAATGGCCAAGTCTCGCTGGATCTGGGCAGATTCAGGCTCGAGCCTGAGGGCAAACTTGTATGCCTTGATAGCCTCCTCGTAGTTCTTGTTGGCGCGGTACAGCAGGCCGTAGACGTGCCAGCAGATGTGCGACTTCATATCGACGGTCAGAGCCTCCTTGCCGAGCGCAAAGGCCTCGTCGGTCTTGCCCTGAGCATTCATGATCAGGGCCTTCATGGCCATGGTGTCGCCATGCTTGGGAACCTTTTTCAGGATGAGGTCGGCGGACTTGAGGCCGCGCTTGTACTGCTTGTCCTCATAGGCGCGGATGACGGACCGAAAGAGGGAAGCCTCTTTCGCACTGAGAGGCTGTGGCATCGGGTTGGTGGTGGGGGGAGTTCGGCGCTCGACTCGGCGGGAATTGCGATTGGGGTGGGAAGACAGCTGTCGAAGCGAATGTCTTGGACGAGGCTGAGGCAATCTAGGGCCGTCGGACGCAAAACTCTTCGGATGCGTTTGCGGCTGCGGTGTCGAAGAGGGGTCCTCGTCGACGAAGGAGGGGCACTTTTTGGCTGCAGTCGCGTGACCGGAAGGTTGTGCTCCTGGCCGAAATCGAAGAGGACGATTTAGATGCAGAGAGCAGGAGTCGGTTGTGTCGGGGACCGAGTCTCGTGCCTTGTGGGGGAGTGCGGTGGGATGAGGTGGTGAGAGGTGACGAGAGAGCAAGTCCACAATCGGAGCTGCGAAAGAGTCGAATCAACAGCAGAGATGAGGTTTTGGGCCGGGTTGGAGACGCTTCGGCCACACAGATGTTCCAAGCCACCTCAGAGGCTCAGTGTCCCGTTAGGTCCATTGAGGTGCCCGGAGCGCGGTCGGTGCTGTGGCTGCCGGCGGCGGACGGGACTTTTTTGGCGGCGGCCAGGCTAAGAAACACGCTGTAGAGTATCTGCTCCAGTGGTAAGCAACGCCAAACCCGGGTCAAAACCGATGAGGTCCAGTCGAGTGACTGAGGCGGGCAGGCCATGGTGGGGCAAACTGGCCTGACTGATGCGTGCACCTCATGCTGTTAGTGTTCCCCTCATCCAATTTCACCACCCCATATGCATCCCCGTTCCAGCCGCAACCGCATTGCCAAAGTCACTAGATCTAGGTGGGGGCACAATCCAAGATTCGGAAGCTGTAAGGTGAGTTGAGATGGCTGCCGTCGGCATGATCGGGAGCTTCCAGGCTTGTCCTGCCTGCCAAGACCACCAGAGAGCTTGTGAGCCGCTGCATCAATCCCGATTCGTTCCCAAGCAATCCACGCTCATATTCCGAGTAAGGGGTCTGTTTGCCAGTTTTCAAAATTATTCTGTTCATCATTGTCGGGAGTGGTGGTACAGTGATTATACACAGAGGGTCGTTATACACGGATGTTTACAAGCCATCTTGACGAATAGTCTCAAGAGACGGTTATTGGTTGTCCCCCTTGATACCAGTCCTCTGCCGCCAACCCTCCAACGCCTCCTCCCAGGTGTTTGCGGACTCGCCGCATCGTTGCTTGACCGTATCCCAGGTTCTCGTCCGCACGATATTCTCCACGCCCTTCTCTTGCCGGATCAGCATGGCGAGCTGCTCTGTCCGGGGTTCTCGCGGGAAGAATCTGCCAGAGTATGGGTCCAAACGCTCATCCACTACCCTTTCCTTGTCCTTGGCCGTCTCGATCTGTCGTAGCAAAGCCTCCGGATCATCGGGGTCTGGACTCGTTGCAACCACGCCGCAGTAGTGCAACACCTCGGCTCGCGCGTGCCATGTCGGAAACAAGGCTTGATCCTTGAAGTTCTGGCATGCTTGAGAGTCTATCTGTCGCGGAAATGTTCGCGGGGTGCGCTGTGAGGTCGATGACGGGTCGAAGCCGGCTCGGGCCGGTGTTACCAGAGCATTCAGGTTCTGTGTTATCGAGTCGTCTATACTTGCGCGGGACAGCCGGAGAAAGTCTGGAAACGAGTGTTAGCGATGCTCTACGGCTTGATCGAAAGCAGAAAAGAGGTTACCTCTGAGGGTCCCCGTCGAGAAGCAAAATTGAGGTGTAAGGTGTGGTACGGGTGGCGGTTGGGTCATGATGTCGGTATATGGTGTTGGAGGAGGTTTGGAAGGACTTGCGACAGGAGCCACGGCGGAGGGCTCCGTTTTCCAGAATATGCCCGCCAGATTGAATGCGTTTCTTCGCTAGCAGATTGGTGGTTTTCCTAGAGATGCGCCCGCTGGCTGTGAAATGGGAGAATGTTGTAGAACAAAGATGATGCTCAGTCGACAGATCCAGGTGGGCTTGAATCAACTTCGATTACGTCGACGGAAGCCAACCGCAGTGGGCTAGCAGCTGTACGGTGTACGGCGCAAGGTACCGGGGGGAGCTTAAAGCACGGTAAGTGCCTGAAGAGCGCGCTAGTGGACGCGGGTGGGCTGATAGAGTGCCTCCACTGGGACGCGCTGGAAGCGTTCCGGCTGTTACCGGCTTTCACACGTTACCTTAGTATCCTCCAATCAGTCAGCAGCCAAAAAGAACAGGAAACGGAAAATAAAAAGAAATAAAAAAGGCTCTCCGGAAGATCCTCGGCGACCATTGGAACAGATGGCCCGTGCTTGCCCTGGCTCTCAGTCTGGTGGTCTGTGCTTGGCCCCCGGGTCGAGGTGGCCCAAGCTTCCCAGGAAATCCAGGGATGCGAAAAGCGTCAAAATGTCTCGGTATTCCTAGCTCTGCTCCTCTCACATCGTCTCGTCTGCCGTTTTCTTTCCACGTCTTCCCACGTGTGCTCGCCTGAGCTAGAAACCTGTCAATCTCCCACCAAACGGCTCGAGCGCCGTTTTAGCCTCACGTCAGTCGTCGATAGTCTTCAAGCCACTGGCCAGAAAAAGAAAAACATGCCATCACACATCTTCCAATCTCAACCCCACGATCCAAGTCTGTTCTCATCGTTCTTCATCCCCCCCGATTTGTCACGATCACGTTCGACAAGCGTCAACCACACGGATCCCCTCCGCCCCTCCGAGGGCCCTGGGTATACGGGCTGCCCACGGGCAAAGTTGCTCCATCAGTCGATCTGCGCCCCTTCAGGCTTCGGTTGTTGGTTCCCCTTCAGAAGCACCACTCGATATCCTGGCCAGTAATGCACGTCAAGCCATGTCAAGTCCACTCGCGGGCAGTGTGAATGCAACTGAGTAAGGCGCCGGCGCGTCTCCCGCTGCGATGATCCCAATTCCTTGCCGCCTGGGAACCAGCACCCGAATCGCCCACCCCCATTTTCACCCGTCTCTCTCCCGTCATTCTAGCTCGAAATCGACATCGATATTCATCACCTGGATTGACTTTCAGGACAATGGTATCAGGTCGTGCACTAATCTGCCGCTCCGCCCTTGGCGAGGATCCAGACACCTGGGTTCGCCAGTTTCCTCATTTCGCCAAATGGTCTCCAATAGTTTCCCCTGCCTAGCATCGCCCTAACTACCGTTTTGGGACCTACCGCATCGTTCTGCTTTTTGGTTCGGGATGGGTCGTTTCCAGATTCGGCCCCCCTCCCCTGGCCCCCGCGATCACGCTGCTGCACAAAAGAGCTCGACCTTCTCTCGAAGAACACACCTTCACGTTTCTTCTTCTCGTTCTTGATGCCATATCGTATCGATGCGTCTCGCCACCTAGGTCGCCGGCGATGGACTCCCCGGGATGTCTGCCCGGTGCCGGCCTGGCCGACTTAATACGGACAGCCCAGCTGCTTGCCGATCGATATGCTCAAATGTCAAACAGTCTGAACACTGCTCCCGTCACCTTGGCTGCCCTCGCCAAAGAATGCAAGGCCGTCACCGATGCCCTTCGACGATTCAAATATCTCCGTCAGACTATTCCAGAGACCCTCGTATTCGACCCCGTCCTCCTCGACGAGTCTTGCCACGAAGCCCTGGATGCCGTCGCGACCAATCTTTCACAGCTCGACTTCTACAGCGCCCGAATCCGCCCTGCCACGAGTGACAGCGCCGTCGACATGTCCAGTGGCCAACTCACCATCATCTGGAACGAAGATACTCTGAGGCAAATTCATCGCCAGCTTAGAACAAGCCGCCAATCCCTCGCTTTTCTCTTGAATTGTGTTCCAAGGTAATCCAAACTTCCCCCGCCCTTGCGATCGGCACTCACACACTCTCTCTCCAGCGAGCATGTGACGTCCAAGAACCACTCCACCTTCATGCACTCGTCCCGCCTGGTCCCATGGGACTGTGCTATCAGCCCGGCTGTTTTGAACAAGGGCAGTCGGCTGCGTTTATCAACAATCGGGCCACGAAATCGTCCAGATGTCTCTTCTGTTTGCGACGTGTCCGGAGTCCATTCCGCGCTCAGGAGACTCAGGCCAAAGCCTGGGACCCTTTTCAAGCAGAGCATGCGAACAACTAAAGAGCTACACGATGCCATCGATCGAGGAGACGAGGCCACTGTCGTGAAGCTTCTACTGCAACGAATTGACCCGAATGCGCCTAGTCTTGGATCCAAAATCCCCCCGCTACGTCGAGCTCTCAACCGGCAACTCGCATCGATTGCAACTTTCATTGCCATCGCCGGAGCAGATTTGGAGCACCGCGGCGAAGATGGCGACACGGCTCTCATCACCGCTGCTAAACAAGATTTCTCAGACAAATATATCGCCTTGCTCTGCGACCTCGGCGCTTCAGTCAACGCAGTTGACGCATTGGGATGCTCGGCTCTGCACTATGCTGCCATGTCTTCGAACGAAGACGACGAGACGCTGGCTGTTCTGATACATGCCGGAGCCGACATTGACCGCAGAGACTTGGGTGGGCGGACTCCTTTATTGGCAGCTGTGCAAACATACCGCTTCAAATCAATAGAAAGGCTTCTTGAATACGGCGCAGACCTGGAAGCTCGCTTGCACAATGGGCGAACGGCACTCCACGTCGCCATCTCTATGCGCAGCTGCCCCTTGGTGGAGTTTCTCTCCGACCAGGGCGCATATCTGGATCGGCGAGTCAACGAACACACCGCTCTGACCTTTGCGATCGCCATGGCATGCCCTGATATTGCCGAGGTGCTAGTCCAGGCGGGCGCTAATTCAGACCATCCAAGCACAAAAGGGAATTTTCCGCTTCTCGCTGCCGCTGCTGCCGGAGACCTGCGCACCATGAAACTTTTGCTCTCCCGGGGCGCGAGGTTGGATGCTGTTGGCGGCGAAGGTTATCTACCCATCCACATGGCAGCCCACAAGAACCGAGTCGAGATCTTGCATCTTTTGTTCAAGTCCGACTCGCCCATCGATCCCTTGACAGAGCACGGTGAGACTCCACTCACCATCGCGATGCACCTGGGGTGCTATGAGGCGGCTCAGTTCCTGATTGAAATCGGGGCAAATGTCGACCACGCTGCACCTGGCGCAGAGAGAATCATCTGCCAGGCACTCAAAGCCGGGAATACGCGCATTGCAATGGCGCTCGTCCGAGGCGGAGCAGATCTCACTACCCCCCTGAGACGAGACACCAGCATGACCCCAATACATCAAGCAGCTCACCTGGGACAGAACGATGTGATTGCAACAATGATCAAGGCTGGCGTTGATCTCGACACAAGGACTTGGCCCGGTTACACACCTCTATTCTTCGCAGCGGAGGCTGGTCACATTGCCACTATCCGCCTACTGGTAGCCGGCGGCGCCCACCTTCGAGAGCGATCAAAGTCATGCGGAAACCTCCTCTTCGTGAGTACGGCCCATCCTGCAATGATGAAGTTCCTAATTGAGTTGGGTCTCGACCCCAACGAGCGTGATCACCACGGCGCCACGCCACTTCATTATGCAGCCCTTCATGGCCATACTCCCACGGTGAAGCTGCTCTTACAACGAGGCGCAAGAATGACGCATGCAAGTGCAGTCTTCGAGACACTAGCTGACTACAAGACAAAATCGCCATATCGACAAGGTACTCCTGCCGGCTTGGCCAGGCAGAAGGAACACTTGAAACTTGCTCGGCTGCTCGAAGGCTGGAAGTTCAAGAAACACCCACATCCCGCATGAGGCAGTAGTTCACTTGGATGCCCATGCCACTTTCACTCTAATCTCATTTCCTATGTCAGTTGGAAGCTTGCTTGGACCAGAAGATACCCGGAGACTCCAGTGAGGCGTTCACTCAAGGCTGGATATCCCATACAAACAAATCGTTTCCTATATCCATGTCAATTTGACGGAATTATCAGAATGTATACTCCTCAATCTACCAACACTAAGATAAGCTATGACTCGAGAGCAAGTGAATAATATCCCTGGAACCGTCATCATTGAAAGTGAGGAAAGAAAGCAGAGAGCTCTGGCGTGTCGTACAAGCCTGCGGGGGCTTGGCGGAGGCTAATGAAAGCCTCTACAACCAAGAACACCCTTGCCAAAGCGAACACAGCCAACACGGAACTCAGAACCCACGACTTAACCGATTTCATCCAGGGTCTCTGGTGGGCGTGGCCCGTCAGACGTGACCCTGGAGCCGCCCCGGAAACAAAAACGTCAAACCTTGGCCACATTTGACGCGCGAGAAAGAAGATCCAAAGAATGCCTCCCGAGCATGCTATTATCAGCGAGGAAACCAGCCACAGTGTACGCTCAACCGGAGTAGGGAAGTAGTCCACCCAGCCAGAGAGGTGGAGCCCGCCATATGCTGCTGCTGTCAAGGCGAGAACGGAACGCAAGACGTCGCGGTGGACATTGACTTGGCCAAGCCCTAAGTTTGTCATTGACCGGAAATTGACAACATGAGGCGCAACGTAGTCGGTCTCGCCGAGGAAAACGCCAATAGTGGGCACCGAGGTGAAGTAGTAGGGAGCATATGACTGTCGATCAACGCATTGTGTCCATAGCTTGTCCGCTACTGTTGCAATCTGTGTTAAGAAGTCTGGATCGATAGGCTTGAAGCTTCTCTTTCCCTGTTGTACATCGGGAAACACTCTCCGACAGTAGATCCTGCTGTGGTGCAGTGCGAGTTCTTCATACGGCGGCGCAAAGTATGTCTGAAGACATTCCGTCGCGACAGTCTGCTTGCCCTGATCGATGTGGTATTCATATGCGGACCGGGGCACAGTCCTTTTCTGAGGATCGAGACCAGTCGGTGAACGTCGCGGCCGAAGATCGCTTACATCGAAACCGAGAAACCTGGAGGGATCCCTGGATCCGGGTGACCCGATAGACAAGTGAGTTGTCACGAGAACCCTCCTGTCTTCCTGTGAGGCATCGCCCGCAACCCGCACTCCAACGCCTTCCACAGAACCTGCAGGCAAATAGATAAAACATCGAATATCGGTGACCCCATCAACCGCACTCACCGACGAACACGCCGACATCAACGACACCGCATCACCAAGACCATCGCCCACAACCGTCGGGTCGAGAACATCCAAGGGCTTGCTCCACCAAAGCAGATACAGAAGCACAGCGCACGCAACATGGCCACACGTATTAATCTCCAACAGCGACACCGGCAGCCGCTCGATCACACGCCCAATAACCTGGGCTACCATCCACCCCGCCTGGATGCAAACCAGCGACTTGGCCATCCAGTCCGCCTTGCTCTTATCCTGTATCTGAGACTCGTGAATCTCGGGTAGCTTCCCCAGAAACGATAAAAGACGGATTCCCTCCGGGGTGAGTGTCACCCTCTCGCCGCCACTCTCCTCCCCGCAAGCCGGTCTGTCGACCACAAACCCACCCATCACGACGTAAAAGCACTGCGCCATATCCCATTTATGCCTCGAGAGCCCTTCGGCACTCGCCCGATGCGCAGCATCCTTCTCGATCTCCCTCCTCAGCCACCGCGCGACAATGTATTGCGCCGCGGCCGTCGCGACGACGATCTCCGGCGCGAAGATGCCGTAAAGGACCCACTTGGCCCGCTCGAGCGCCCGGCTCCGGGCCGTGGAGCGCGCGGCGGGAACGTTTAGGTGGAGCGCCGTCCAGACGCAGATTGTGAGCGTCAGGATGCAGGAGCTCACGAGACTGAAGGTGCCGCGGCCGTTGGGCTCGGAGACCCAGCTTCTCGTCACGACGGCCTCGGCGGAGGTTGGCATCGGGAGGAGGCAGACGAGCAGGGTCAGCGTCATCGAGAGACGGAGGGATATGCGCGATTCGTGGGGGCAATGTGCGAAAACATGCTTTTTGGATGGTGAAGTCGGCCAGACGCGGATTCTCGTTGGGAATGAAGGTATGAGTCTAGATTTATCACCATCTGTTCGGGCTCTCGGGAGGGTGTGATTGGGGCCGCGTGACGCAGCTGTGAGATACCGAAGCTGCATGAGCTGAGAGCAGGGCATGGCCACCACCATCCAGGGGTCTGGAACCAATGACTCTCAGTTCTTTCGCATCAACGTAAGACTATTGAGCTTTATTGCAGTGAAAGTGTAAAAACCCTGCAAAGTTGCGCGAACGCCGCTTCAAATCGGAGAGCAGGAGAAGAGCGCCCAAATGTCATCACCCGTCGAATGCAGCCAGGTTCGGCTTTTAGGCGCTTTCAGGCTGTTGCTTAATGGTGTGTAAAATCGCAGATATGCTGCAAGAATGACTCTTTTTCATAACCTCCCCAGCCCCCATGATACATACCTGGTTTCTTCTAATAATCGTTTCAATTCATGCAGTCGCAAACAGCTCAAGCGATGACTTCCCGCCTGTGCGTTGAAAGCTCGCGGTTGAGCAAAGTGTACGGGCTCTCTCCTTAAAAGCAGCCACAGCTGAAGTTCGATAATTGCAAGAATTTCGCCGTTCAGTCATCGTTGCTGTCGTGGTTCATGATGACTCGGCTCGTACAGTAAAAGTCGGGTTTCCACGGCGAACAGTTCTCTGCCCTTGTGCTTTATCTCGGAACTCCGTTTTGGAACATCAAGGAGATTGGTTTTGTACAAGTAAGGCTCCAGACATTCGACTGTTGTCACCGTTTTAACGATTCTTTCAAAAGTTGCGCCGAACTCCTCGCATAATTGGAGTTCTCGATGAAGATGAAAGGGACTCGCGTACAATTCCGCTTCTGTTCTCATAAAACTCATGCTACCTTACGTCACTGAGTAGAGACCGTTTGTTTTTACTATTCTAGGGCGACTACTCTTCCTGTGGTTGTATATATTACTCTGGTTTACTACCGCCGTCCTCATTAGTATCGTCGTCACCCTCGTCGTCGTCGCCCTCGTCGTCGTCGCTCTCGTCGTCGTCGCCCTCGTCGTCGTCCTTAGCATTACTACTATTCGCAGTGATATAAGTATTTATGCACATAGGGAAAATAGCTGCGCAGACTTAGGAGTCCTAGGCGGTTTCACTGAATAAACCTACTTTCTAAGTCCGTGGCATTGCTCCTTATTCGCCCTCGCTTCCAGTTGAAACAGAGTCTTGAACACAGGCTAGAATGAAATTCACCGAACACTGGGCATGAAGACATGCTATAGTTTGATGAGCCTCTTGAAGCAATATGGAATATACTTGCCGGTTATCATGCAAATACATTGATAATGGAGCAACGAAGTGGGCGATGTTCGTATGCCACTGTCGATGTCTCCAAAAATTGGCGCCTGCCATCTCCACCAAAGGCAAAATCATCTATAGCAGCCACTTACCGCCAATGGAACTTTCGCAGACAGCGAGACGCCTTATTAATTGTCTGATCTTACCGACCTAGGGGCTGTTGCTAGTTTGGAAAGGCTTTCAAGCAGAGTAAGTAGGGATCATCGCGCGAACCTAAGATGCAAGGAGCACCCAAGCCAATGAGTGAACCGCCGCACGGAAACCATAGAGAGTGTAGCGCACCAAAGATCTTTCTAGTGAATAATCAATACAAATTGGAACCAACATCCCCCTTGCATCCAGAGCCGATGAGCCGGCAACTGTTGAGCGGTTTTCCAATCAAAGGTGGGAGAGCCATCCATGTGTTTTCAAATAAGAATACAGGGGATCAGAAGCTGCCTGGAGTTATTTACAGTACCCGCCCGCACGGCGGATCAGGCCCCATCAGGCTGTAGGCAACACATCTGGGCTTGAGCATGTTGGGAACTCACTCAATTGACCAATCAGAAAGCATTGTGCTTGATGCTGCTGCCTTCAACTGCCCTATGCCGCCGGCCCGTACCTGACGATGCTTAGCCACAACTTTACTTGCAACCTTACATGCAACCTTAAGCCCCTGGCTGCAACTCGAGGCTTCTTCCACAAGGCACAGCTAGCCAGCTGTAGCTGAGTCTTCTGCGCCTCTCGAGAAGCTTAGCTCGATCCTACGAGGATTTCGAATTTCATTGGAAGGTCGAGAAACGGAAGTTCGGCACCGGGTACGTGATGCTGAGTCCATCAACATTGAGCGAAGTGGGAAGCTATTCAGCCGGGCGGCCAACGATGACGGATGCTAAGTGGAGCTGAGAAACCGCGTCTTAATTGAGATCCTCAAAGTGCCCCTGCAGAAGGATGGACTATGGCAGGCAACCCCCATAAGGCTAGCGAATGCTTCTAAACCACCCTGGTAGATCCATCGTAGGCTTCACTTCGAGGTCGAGTCTCAGCCATGAGACGTTGATGAGGTAAAAAAATATCACGAATTGCTGGAAAACAGCAGCCTTGCTATGGATGGTCTCGAGATATATAAAGCGTCATGAAGCTTCCACTAGATGTCTGTTTTCATTCAGCTCATCACACAGACAGCATCAACAAGCACAACAGCTTCAATAGCAACCTTCCACCACTTACATCAACTCCTTCCCATTATCTTCACCTTCTTAATTCCACCTTATACTCCCGCTTCCATCAAACTTCATACTACCACAATCCAACAAAATGCAGTTCACTACCACCCTCATCCTCCTCATCACCGCCATCACCGGCGCCAGCGCAGCAGCCATCGACGCTCGCTCCAACGCTCCTCTCCCCCCCGACTACGCCGACCTCGACAACGCGCCTCCCCGTGCTGATCAGGTCGAGGGCGTCATCTGCGACGTCGCTCAGTTCTCCAAGACGAAGCAGATCGCGTTCACAGGCCGCTCCCAATCCGGCGGAGCCTACCAGCACCTCAACGGCATCGACGGCAACGCAGTCCAGAGCGCCGGTCCCGGTCTCTGCACCCGCATCTCATGCGGCTACGACCTCGGCGTCTACTTCTGCAACGACAACGACCACACCATCGAGGTGCCCTGGTCCACGCTCGCCAAGTACACCAACGACATCGGCATGGTCTGCGGCGGCGGCGTACACCTGCCGTCTAACACCGGTCAGGATCCCAACGGCAGGGACTACTTTGACTTCCGCAAGAACAAGGAGACCAACGGCCAGAAGTTCAGCGCGGACAATTGGAACGTCTACGTCAACGGCGACAAGTGCTAGAGGGTTTCGGGCGGAGGCGTATCATGGCTTTGATTTTACATTCAACTTTTGTGCATATACCACTTCTACATCCTATATAAAAGCATGATTTTTTTTCACAATGGGATTTACTACTTGTAGTGAACTGTCGCTCATCAGATGGGCGAAAATCTAGTACACAAGTCATTGCAACGGAGATCTTCCCCTGCATGACCACAAGTAGCTAGGCGATTCTAAGCGCCTGGCGCTGGACATCTTCCACTTACACCCGCAGCTGCCTATCCAAACCATGTATCACGTATCAACAGCAACTAGAAATCCCTGTCGCTGGGGCTGAGCTGAAAATCGAAAATACCCGCGGCTTCGTCAATCGCCCTCTTCTCCCCGGGTGCAGCGTTCAACCTACGATGCTCTTAACATTTGAACACAACATGAAGCATTCAAAAGTCAAACAGCTCGTTCAATGGAGCTTGCTGTCAGCATGGAGACTCCGGAACAAGACGTGGTCGAGAGCCCCCTGAATGCTTCGCCGATTGGACAACACCATACCTGTGGTCATTGCGCTTCGCTTTCGATGGCACCTTCGGAGGAGGACCGAAAACGAAGAGCAACGTGAGTCATATGCGCCGTCATCTACGTTGAGACTAATCATTGACAGGGTATGGCGCAACGACTTCCAGCGAGACATGGAGGCCGTCCATGAAGCCGCCGATGCTGGGTGCCCCTTCTTCGTCTGGCTGAGGCAGCACATTGCCGCGTCGTCGTCTCCGATTGAAAAGCTCTTGCAGGTCAAGATGAAATTCATCTTCAACTCTTCTCGAGAGAATTTGGCAGATGTCTATCGCTGTGATTTAGTGGTTCGAATGACTGATGGTCAGCGTTACTACCTGTTGCCAATGCCGAGTCTTGACATTGAGTCGGACGAAGGTGAGCCTCGTGACTGTGGAGGTGATTGTCACTCGAGCTGAGCTGAGAATGTGCAGGAGCGACCAGTGCAGAACAGGCGGTTTTCCGGACCGTGGACGGTATCACAGACATAGAAAGCGGTATTGGGCAGATCCGCCGTCGACTGGCTTGGTGTTTGGAATGCCACAAGGATGAATGCAGGCAAGAAACCGAAATTCGCCCTCTGCGATTCATCTCTGTCGGCACTAGGGAAATGACTTCAGTTCACATAACCAAGTTGAACAGTACAGGCACCGACCCTTATGTGGCACTCTCTTACTGCTGGGGCTCTGAGCAATTCGTCAAGACGACTACTTCGAATGTGTCACAGCACGAAGAAGCAATCACGATAAATTCATTGCCAAAGACTTTACAAGATGCCATCGTAGTCACGCGGAAACTTGGCGTTAGTCTTCTCTGGGTGGACAGCCTCTGCATTGTACAGGATGACGCCGAAAGTCTAGCAAAGGAAGTTCAACATATATCAGATTACTATGTCAACTCTCTCCTAACAATCTCTGCCGCGCGAGCCAAGAGCTGCTATGACGGATTTCTTTCGGTAACTGACAAGAAGGACACAAACTTGCTGTTCCAATTCTACTTTCCCGCACATTTCAGTGGAAAGGAAGACGCTGCCAACTACCTCAAGCTCGTCCCGCCCACACAACAAGAAGATCTCCCCATCGATGCCCGAGGCTGGACCTTTCAGGAATCAATTATGGCTACAAGGTTAGCCACTTTTGGAGAACGCCGTATCTGGTGGTCGTGCATGGCCAGGGGCGCAAATCAGACGAGAGCAGTAGGCCACAATGTCCTTCGAAACGAGATATTCGACTATCGGAGAGACATGGACTCGAGTAGCCCTCAGTGGCGGCAAGAATACGGTATCAACTCCCATGACTGGCTTCACCTTACTTCGAATTCCTGTCTGATGGGCGCCCATAGAACTACGGAGACTGACGTTATGGGCACGGCTTCTCCACGATTACACATCGCGGGTGCTCTTCGTACCGCAGGACCGACTGCCTGCCATCGCTGGCATCGCGCGCATGGCAGCATCCTTTTTCAACGACCCCGAGAAACCAATATCGTCATTGTATGTTGCCGGCTTGTGGAACACAAAGGAGCTGCCTCTTCAACTGTTATGGGTTCCCAAGAGGGAGCGCGCGTTACACTCCTCCTACATAGCACCGTCGTGGTCGTGGGCCAGCTACACAGGGCAGGTTTCCTGGAACTGGCCAAACTATGCCGCTTTCCCGGCACAGGTAATTCCACTCTGAAATCGTTGCGGCTGATAGTCTGACTTTGCCAAGTCATACCTATCAGGAACCAACAGAGAGTCGACAGATCCTCGAGATCCGGACATCCAAGAAATATCAGTCAGCTTGTGCAACGATATTGCGCCGTATGGGGCCATCAGCGCTGGATTCTTGAGGTTGAATTGCATTGCTTTCGACCCAAGCCAGCTGACCAGAGGTCCAAGAAGACACCTTGAGCTACTCTTCGACGCCGATGGTAAGTCTGTTTCCTTGGACGCTGTAGACTGGCCGTATTGGAACGATATTGGCGGCCTTCTCTGCATTCATGTGTCGAATTACGAGGGAGACTATCCTCGTGGTCTCATTCTCGCACCCAACGAAGACGGTACACATCGTCGTGTTGGCGTCTTCTTTAACTGGCGATCCGATCAACCGTCAAGAGAAATAGAGCACCACAAACAAGAAGTCATGATTATATAACCTGCGATTTTTGCAGCAAAGGAAAAGGCATCCTCGCGAGTTGATTGCCAGGTTCGTCCCAGCCCGCTGCGATACGACGCTGCAACTCCCCTTTCCATGTTCATGTTTAACCCTCCGACCTAGCTAGCCATGATTGGCCCGCATGCGGTGCCTAATTTCTCGGTGCCCTGCCATTTGAGCAACACAGCATCCATCGGCACTCGACGCGACGATTCTTGCTGAATGCCCGGTAGAAGGAAAGCTTGGCCCTCCGCCAAGGCGTGGACGCAGGCCGGTGCATCTCAATTCCGCCTATCGGTCCTGGCACAATGACGTGTTGTGCGAGGGGCAGATCTGTCGGATCTGGCATGCGTCCTGCTTTTATCCGGTCCCCCGCTGCGCGAACCCCGCGTTAAGCCCCCGCCCTGCCCCCGCGTCGGTCCATCTTCCGGACCCGAACGCCGGGCTGCGGCCGGAGATGTCACTTACATGGAGGTGCATTTCCGTGTCCGAAGCTTAGTATAAAGGCGCATACTATATGTGATGTTTCCCGGCCTTGAGATGGGTTTCGTTCATTGACCCAGCAAGACCAACTATCGCGATGAAGTTTCTCAGGGCCGCCGCAGCCCTGCTGCTCGCTGCGAGTGTCTCAGCCATCAAGAATCCAGTTCTCCCAGGGTAAACCTTACTTCTCGCCTCATCTACCCACGCCTTCGCTCTACTGACGCACTCCAGATGGAACCCGGATCCAGCCATCCTCCGCGTCGAGGACACGTACTACATGGCCGTCTCGTCCTTCACCTACTTCCCCGGCGTGCCAGTCTATAAGTCCAAAGATCTGGCGAACTGGGAACTTGTCTCCCACGTCCTCAAAACACCGGAGCACCTCCCCATATACGGTATCTCCCACGGCGAGGGCGTCTGGGCACCGTCTTTTTCTTACCACGACGGCCTGTTCTACATCACCTCCATGACCCGCTGGGGTTCTGATCCGAACTGGCGTTCCTGGCCGCGCATCTGGTACATCTCCTCCCCAGACCTGGTCACCTGGTCAGACTACACGTGGGCGGAGCCTTACGGCATCGACCCAGACATCTTCCACGACGTAGACGCGGGCAAGACATACCTCAACCTCATGGGCGTGAACAACAACTACGACCGTTTCTGGGGCATCACGCAATGCGAGATCAATCTAGCCACCGGCAAGTGCGTAGGCCCGTACCGAAGCCTATGGAACGGCACGCTCCCGAACATCGCCAGCGCCCGCCCCGAAGGACCGAAGATGTTCAAGCGCGGCGAATACTACTACCTCCTCATCGCAGAGGGCGGCACGAGTACAGGCCACCGCGCGACGATCGGACGCTCAAAGTCTCCCGAGGGCCCGTTCGAGGGCGCGCCGAACAACCCGCTCATCTACAACGGCGCCGACCAGAACCTCACGGTGCAGTCTACCGGGCACGCCACCTTCACCGACACCCCCGACGGCGAGTGGTACGCCTCCCTCCTCGCGCGCAGGAATGTCAACGGCAGGTCGGTGCTTGGCCGCGAGGCGTTCCTCGTCAAGGTCGACTGGGAAAACGACTGGCCGACGATGAACGGCGGGGAGCCCCTGATGCTGAGCCAGAGCATCGAGGGGGGCCCGGACCAGGAGCTTCCAAAGCCAAAGTGGACGGACGACTTTTCAGGGGCAGAGCTGGATCTCAGCTGGTACCAGGTCCGCACGCCGTACACGGAGAACTTTCGTCTCAAGTCATCGCCGCCAGCCGCGAGTTATGGTAAAAGGATCGTGGCCAACGAGTCATCGCCAGGCGGTCTCGTCTTCAACCCCAACGTCTTCACGCTCGGCGACCGCGATACGCCGGCCGCGGTGTTCCACAAGCAGACGTCGCTCAACATGACCTTCTCCGCGACGCTGCTGGCGACCGAGAAGGGTCTCGGACCGAGGCAGTCCGTCGGCATCGCGTCGTACCTAAGTGAGGTTAACCATCAGGATATTGGCGTCAGGGGCTGCTGGAACACGACCGGACTATGCTTGTACGTCGATCTGCTGCCGACGTCGGATGGGGCCAACACGCGGCCAAACGTAAGACCTCCTGCTGCCTTCTTGTTTCTACCACGAGGGAAACAAACGGAGAGAATAGTAATATGGTCCATCGCTAACGATTTCCCAGTCAACAGAGTACCCTCTCGGCCAGTCGACGATTCCCGCGGACCTGACGCTGCACATCCGCGCCGCTCCTCTGATCTACTCCCTCGGATACTCCCGCGGCAGCAACTCGACCTCGCCGACGTGGGTGAAGGAGTTCAGCTCCCGGCAGATGAGCGCGAACCCCGGGTATCCCAACTTTGAGGGCGCCATGTTCGCGCTCTTTGCGAGCGGCAACGGCGAGCCGTGGCCGTATGACGCGCCTGACGTCGGCTTCAGCAGCGTCGAGGAGGTCTACTACGAGGAGAACCTGCCTGATTACGATGACTGGAATTAAGTTGAGGGGAGGAGGGGTTGGGATCGGCGGCGTCCGCGCACACAAGGCTCTGGCTGAGGGGTTGCTGATCGTCTCCGGTCCGTGGCCGCGGGTTGTTCAATATTGTAGCTCTTAATTTCACCATTGATATGCGTACGAACGATTTCGTGTGAATTGGCTATTTCACCTCTCGTTTGAGCTGCGAACATCAACATCTTTTTCGGCCGCTGCTCCCTCAACCCCTCGGAAGTTACTTGGCAAAATGGGAGGTTCCCTGCAAGCTTTTCTGTAAGCTTCAAATGACCGATCGTTTGATTGCCAATGAACCATAACAGCCGTGATATCAATACTACAAGTCGGAAGAAGGCCGAATCGAGGTTACGTGGTCCGTCGTTTTCGGCCATAAAAGCCGACATATTGGTGTGGCATACTATGCAGTACATACGAAGAGGCAGAAAAAATAATAACCATAGGATGCGCCGTTTGTCAGTGTTATTTGGCAACGGAACGATCTACCTTCGGAACCATCGGTGGTATGGAATGGCACCCTAGCAGTCGCTAAAAAAGTTCAATATCCCGGCGGCAGCGCCAGCACCAGCACGAGCAGCAGCTGGCTCCGGTTCGCGGCGGCAGCTGGGGCCGCCGAGAAGACGGGAAGACTAGGGTTTCGACCGACATGAACAAGACAAAGGTGGGAAAGGATCTTCAGGTACGAAGAGCCCCGGAAGCCAGGACGCGAGCATCCGTCATGCGAGGCGGCTGGCCGGCATAGGCCCGGTCGCCGCCGATGTACTATGTATGTCGGATCGGAAACATGTCTCTCTAACAAGCAACGCGGACTTGGGCCGTCTGCAATGTGTGAAGAAGCAGATTGGAAAGCCGAGATGCATGATCATGATTGAGCCCTACGCCACTGACCGCCAGTCTGGCTCCCATGGCGGCAGGCCTGCAGTCGAGAAAAGGGGATGCGATGCAAGGCCCCCAAGACGGGAGGGAAGGCAAATGATGTTCTGGAAGCTCCCAGGGGAGGTGAGATGAAGATGGCATTGGTGGGGTGCTGTCGAGGGCCGCTGCAATTCACACATATGTACTACGAGTACGCAGTATTCGTGCGGCGGGGAAAGCGAGCCGGCTCGGTTCGAGGACGCGCAGGATCAAGTCGAACTGGCAGCGACAGCGACAGCGATCGTGGCTCTCGGTCTAAGCCACTCAATGACACACAAGCAAGCACCAGACGTAAAAAAAGCTCCCGTCCGAGTTTGCGGGGAAACGAAGAGGTAAAATCGCGTTGTAACGTGGGCGATTAACGAAGCGAGGCGACATGACATGGTCCAGGAATGGCGCTGGCTGTGCAACCACAATGACACCCTGGGAAGCAGAGCCGTGGATCGTTTTGATGACATCTGGGTACGACGCAGCAATAGTGGCAGCAGAAAGCAGAGATTGCAAATGAGATTGACGAAGCATTGCGTATTGTCCAATGGCCAGAAGTAAGGTTGGCGAGGAGGCAGAGCTTGACCCTGGATGAACGCATGAAGAAGCACAGACGGCTGGAGATGAGCCTCTAGAAGCCATTATTGGGTACGAGGTGCGGAGGCTGAAAGGGGATGCCGGTCATGTGGGTGGACTGCGAGCTTGTCGTCGCATGGATGATGCCCGGCGAAAAGGAGGCATGGGATTGGAGCGTTGTTTACAACGGGACGAAGTAAGCTGTTGCTATTAACGAGAAGAACAACTTGGTTGGTGCTTGTTGGTGCTCGTTGGTGACTGCTGAAGCCTTCAACTTGGGAATTGGAGCGAGTCGATTGACGGATAATCTCCAAGAAGCGGAATAGCGGGAAATCAGCCAACATGCCATCTCTGGACTGACACCCGGCATCACATGTCCCTCCTCGGAGCTTTTGAGGACTGGAGGAGAAACGGAGGTTGCAAGGCGTCAACTCGAGGTGCGCGTCCTCTGCATCTTGCCAGGTGTCCATTTGATCAGTTGAGGCCGAGGATGACTCTCGAGGACGACGGGTCAGGTATTGGCGAGGCAGTTTTTCTGCCTTGAAGAGGTTGGTTTTGCAGCGTGATGCCGCGGACTGAGTAAGACGCAGAAGGTTGAAGGCCCCTAGAGATTGGAATATATTGGACCTGTGCAGGAGTCACTCGAATAGGCGGCCGGTCTGAAATTGTGGCTCTCTCTCTCTCTCGGTGTTCGGTGGTGATGGTGGTGAACAGGGCCAATGGCTGAGGATGCCCTGACAGCTTTTAGCTGGGGCGTGGGCATGTGAGGGGGGAACAGGGGAGGGGAGAAGAGGGAGACGGAGGCGCAGAAAGGGGGAGAGAGGAGACGGGGCCTGTCGCGAGGAGAGCAAACAGAGCAAGGTGTAGGCAGGACAGGGCAGGGTTTGACGGATTGGCGGTAGGGTCCGAGACGGCCCAGGTGTGTGGTCGCGAAAGGGAAGGTTACGAGGGGAGGGGGGTGACGATGAAGGGGAACAACAGTATGAATGCAGATGCAGATGCAAAAGTTGGGGGTTGTCAGATGGTGATGTTCTGGAAGATGACGATGATGTCGATTCTGGCCGATAAAGCCCAGGGCTGAAATTGACCATCGGCCAGGCCAAGGCAGCGCCTCAATGATCTGCTGAGCGTGTGGCTTTGGTGGAATTGCACGTTCATGCGAAGACGCTGGCAGAGGAGTGCAAATGACGGACTTTTGCTGCATTTGGGCGCAGGCGGTGAAATTGGATGGAGATTCGAAGAATCGACCATGGATACTTCTACGAAAGGTGAAAAGTGAGTACGTGGAGGAGACGCGACCACGGTTGCCGGTGGAACCAGACGGCGCGGTAGCCGGTTACGTAACCCAGCTGCGAGACGGGCTAAGGCAGGGCGAAGTGGACCTGACAGGCAAGTACCTCGGAGGCTGAAGGAAGGTCCTCCCAAAGTATCCTCTTTCCCTCTTTTGCTCTTTCCCTGAGCTGAGTCCTGAGTCCTTCTGATGAAAGTGGGCATCGATCATGGGCAACACCTTCCCAATGCACCTTATTCAGGCTTACTTTTGGCCGATATTGACTATTGCCATAATATTGCCTAGATGCAGGCTGCAATTGCGTAGCTGCCACGGCCATATCTCCTTTTTCGACAGCGACTGATATCATTTGGAGAAAACGAGAGGGTGAGTCCTGTCTCTGACGTGTGCGACTCTACCTACATCATTACAGTAGCAGCAAAAGTAGCCGTGTAAGTGTTGTTGCACGGATATTAACACAAGGCACCTAGGGTAAGGTATGGCCTAGGCGGGCAAACGTAGGTACCTAGCGCCGGTACATCGATCCAACGTTCCCTGAGAGCTGCCAGTGACTGCCTGCCCGCAGACGGTATGCAAAAGGACCGCTGGGGATTGGCCGGGGATGTTTGAGAGAGGGGGCCTTGGGGGGCAAATGGTTCGATGTTGTTCTGGCGTTAACAGTCTTGGGGGGATTCCAGCCACAGAAACGGGCCTGTTGGGGGCCGGCACGGGGCCGTCAGGAGTTGGGAGCCCCTCTTCCGAGTCGCAGATTCAGTGCTGGCTATCGTTGTGAGGCAGATTTCAGCAGAGTGAGAGCCGCCGTTTGATCGAAGGCGAGCGACTTGTTTGGTTAGAGCCAAGCCTTTTTGTGTTGTTCTGTCCGAGGTAGAGGGAATACGGAGTCGACTACGGATATGATGCCACAACTTGGAGGAGGAGGAGAAGGACGAGGAGGAGGAGGCGTGAGGCGTGGCTGCGGACCCGGGCCTGCTTCGCAAGTCTGGGACGGAAGCTAACCGCCCCTGGAAGGTGAGGCACTTCAGTGGGATGGTCGGGACGAATTCCACTGAGCTAAAATCCCCTAGTGGTGCACAGCGCCCAAAACAGATGCTGTCAGTGTCAAGATTCGCCTGCCCGGGGCTAGGTAGCAGCAGACAGCTTCCATTAGCTTATTCGTACCTCCTCTCATCGGGTACGTACCGCTAGAAGAGCTTCCAGCCAATGATGGTCGAGTATAATTGTATTGGGCATAGTAATCCGGTGGCCAGCAGATGTTTTCCGAGGAAACAGGGCGCCGTTTTCTTATTCCGCTTGGCTAGCTTTTCCCTACCAGGCTCACCGTAAAACTCACCTTGACTCGAGTCCAGTCATCTTCCTACCCAACTGGTCCGTTCACCAACCACCAACACGTTAAATCTTAACATACCTAACCTTGGTCCTTTCTTTGGTCTTGTGCCTGGACCTCAGCAGGCAGTATACACTACACACCAACACCACACGTACGAACAACTGCCTAGGCATATCCGATGCACCTACATACTGAGGTATTCCACTTCTTCACCGCGCCCACTCTGCTCCTCCCGCCGGCGCACTTGATCTCGAACGGTCCCCTGCAATGCCCGACACAGTCGAGTTGACCCTGACCCATCTGGCCTCTCAGGAGTCGCGGCTCTCTCCACCGTCCTGGGAACAGGTACGAAGAACCGCGGACGGAACAGCAAACAGACAACGGGCACACGACAGGCATCCATGGATTGCAGCTAGGGCGTTCCCCTCCCCGACCAGGAACAGGGCCATATCGAAGCGATTATTCCAGGCCCCAAACTCACTCCACGCTGCCGGCCCGTCAACTGCGCCCTCGCCTGTACTTTCCGAGCAACTCGACCTCCCTGTTCTTGAGTAGGTAGCACTGGGTAAGGTACTTCTGTTGCCAGTCCGAGCCTGAGCCTCTGACCCTCTGTCAGTCTCTCTCTTTGCCTGAACCTAGGTAAGCTTGAGTGTGCCCATAACGGAGAAGAACCAGCAACGACTCCCCAGTAAAACGCACCCTTGGGCATGCGATGGATGATTGACTGGACAGTGGACACCTCCTCTTTTCTTCCCCCGTTAACCACGTCCCCGAAGTTGTCGGACCGTTGACGTTCTGGAAGGTACGTAGGATACGTCCGTTCATATCCCTAACTCGTACCTCCCTCCCTGGCATACAATGCAGAGTACGAATCGCCCCTTCTTGTTCTGCCGTCTTGGAGACCCACCCGCACCAATATCTCACCAATCCCAACCAATACTTGGATGCGCTTTCTCGAAGGTACCTTGCCTGCATATTTCCAGCTCGAGGTACCTTGGCTGACCTGAGTACTTACTGCATAGTACAGACTAGAGGTTGTGTGTACGTGGACACCCCGATCACCCCTTGGCCCCTCCGCGCTGTGTGCTCGCGTGGGAAACAGCCTATTTTCTCTCACCTTACTGCGTAGCTTTGCACTGGCTTTTACGCTGCACTGCACTGCACTGGCTGGCGTGGTGGTTGACATTGTTGGTGACCTTCCCTGCGCGCGCTAAGGCACCGACGGGACGAGTCCCTTCATCCAGCCAGCCCAGTATCCGTACCCGTCCCGTCGCGCGAGGAAAAAATAAAATAAAAAAAATTGTGCAGCTCCAACCAGCTTCCTTCCTTCCAGAGCCAGAGTTCTCAGACTCCACGTACATCCAGTCCAATCCAATCGACGTCCACTCCTCCAGTCAGGTCCAGTCCTTCTCTCGGCCGACAACCCACCACACTCCCGCACCCGACAGCACCTCTCCTCTGCTCCATAGGTTGTTTGGCAGTTTGCACATACGATTTGCACATCGTTGCATAGGCACCGGACCTTGCCTTGTCCACCTTACAGCGTTGCTTTGCCTTGCGTATCCCGTACCTAGCGTTGCGTTGCCTCCTTGGGTCCAGTCCCGTCTCCTCGTCCTCCTCCTTACGGGGTCACTCGCTCGCTTCTTCTCTTGTTCCGACGACCAGACCTTGCTTCCGCGCCGCACCGCACCCGCATCGCGCTGTTTCTTGACGACACCCCCATCCCGAGACCACCAAACGACAAGCAACCTCCTCCTCCTGGCGCTGCTCCTCTTCCTCGACACCGCGAGACCTCCTACTCGCTTCGCACACACCCACCGACACCCCCTACGCGTACCCTTCCTCCTCTTGCTGCTGCTCCTCCGCACCCCCTCCCGCTCCTCTCCTCCCAGGCCTAGGCAAAGCAGCAGCAGCAGCAGCAGCAGCAGTGGTGGTGGGCGAGCAACAGAGACCACACCACACGCGAAAAATCCTCTCGAGGCGCGCCGCTCTCTCTCGCTCGCTCGCTGGACAGGGACCACCACCTCACGGCACAAGGCACAAGGCACAAGGCACACACACTGGACGCACATTGGCACGCACATTGGACACACTCACAGCACCTCCTCCTCCGCAGCTCTCCCGTCACCCTTTCTCCTTCTCTCTGCCCAGGGTGTCGCGCATCCACGCATCCATACACGCCTCCTCCCCTGGTCTACCTCAGAAATCCAATCGTGGCTCCATAAAAATTTCTAATTAAAATCGAAATGGCTCAAGAAGACAGCCCAAGCATCAGCACCAGCACGAGTGCCAGCACTGCAACAAGCGTGCCTGTACCTGCCACTGCTCCTGCTTCTGCTCCTGCCTCTACCGATCCAACTGCCACAGCTACCGCGTCTGTTGCGCCTACGCCTGAGCCTACGCCTACAGCTACAGCTACAGCTATAGCTGCTGCGCCTGTACCCATACCCGTCCCGGCTTCTGATGCCAACGACGTCGTCGCCGCTTCGACAACCTCAACCTCTACTAATTCTGTCCCTCCCCCGACCACCTCGACCTCACCTCCTCCTCCTCCTCCTCCCTCCGCGACCCCGACCCTCCCCTCGACCTCGACCCCGACTGCCTCTGCCGAGACGACGTCCACTGCACCTGCGAACGCGTCCGCGACCGCTTCTGCACCGGCGCCCGTCACTGCGACTGCTCCCGCGCCTGCGACCACGACTGCGAGTGCTCCTTCCGCCGTCGCTCCTGCGCTTCCTACCCACCAGAACGGTGACGCGAGGGCGTCTTCGTCGCCCGCCATGGCCAACAACCAGCCGCCTGGCCACCCGAGGAGCTACCCGAGCCCGAACAACTTCCCCTCTCCCATGCCGCAAGGCCAGTACGCCTACCACCAGCCGACCCAACCTCCTCCCGATCCCTATCGAGCCAGTCCTGGCGCGCCTGTTCCCTCACTGCCGAGCATGAAGAGCCTCGATCACCACTACCCCTCGGCCGCGCCGCAGCACCAGCCCATGCAGATGCAGATGCCAATGGCTCCCAACGCCGCCATGCCCTACTACCTGCCCCCGGGCGTTCAAAATCCATACTTGGGACAGGATATGAACAGCATGCGCTACGCCCTCCCGCCGGGCCACCACCACGACCCTAGACTGATGCGCGGTCCCGGAGGCCCTAAAAAGGTACGTTATGGGGGTTGCTGGTAGTGGAGAGTCATCACAAGTTGGAACTCGAGCTGATGACTGGGTTTTTCTGTTTTCTAGGAGATTAAGCGCCGGACGAAGACGGGTTGCTTGACGTGTCGCAAGCGTCGCATCAAGGTCAGTAGTGTGATTTTCTACAAACTTTTTTTTTCTTTGGCCCCCCCTTCATATCTCGCGGCGCATTGCGCCTGCAACGCAATTGGGGAATGTTCGGGGCTCGTCAGTGGCATCCAATTGAGGAAAGAGGACATGCAAGAGGCAAAGTAAAGAAACAAACTTTACGATAAGCGAACCGAGTCGTGGTGTCGCGGGAAAAACGGTCGCTTGAATGTCGCTTCTCGCTTGACTTGGAGCTACTGCGAAGCGAGGAGCCATGAACCACGTCCGCGTCCCGGGATCGCGCCCGCCCGCGCCCGCGCCCGCAGGGAGGAGCAATCTTCCGTTCCTGCAGAACCGCACCCGACACCGCCAATGCCAATGCCAATGCCAATGCCCGCCGCGCCCACAGCACCGTTTCGGCTGGTCTCGCCTCCCCTCGCCTCACCTTATCCTCACCTCACCTCACCTTCCTCACCTGCTTACCACCTAACTCGACAATCCCGTCGCAACCCCCCCATCCGATCGGCCTACCTGCACGCTTACCTTAGCCTCACCGACTACTCCATCGCCGCTGCCTTACCTCATCCATCCCACCTCATTCCTCAATTGACGCCCACCTTCACCGACCAGACATCCCACTCGCACATTGCCCCAATTGCCGCATTCTGATCCGATTCATCTGCTTTGTCATTTATTTCTCTGCACTCAAACTAACCTCCTCAGTGCGACGAGGCGCATCCCACTTGCAACAACTGCAAAAAGTCCAAGCGCGAGTGCTTGGGTTACGACCCTATCTTCAAGCAACAGCCTGGTCCCTCCGCCATTCAGCCGGCGCCGAATACTCAGCGTGTGCCGACCCCGACCATCCCGTCCGTGCCTTCGTCCGTCCCTCCGACGGTTCCCACCGTTCCGTCGACGCCCGCTGCCCCGGCTCCCGTATCTGTCGCCTCATCCAACCCCTACGGCAACCAGCCCGCGGTTCTCCCCAGCTCATATAACGCCGCCGTCGCATCCTCTCACGCTCCTTTGGACCCTGCTCTGACCTCGGCAGCATCAGGCGTCAAGGCTGAGCCGCACTCGTACGATTTCGCGGCCCCGATAGATCCGGCTCTGCAAAGTCTACCCGCTCAGGCCACCATTTCTTCGACGCATCATCAGCCGTTCTCGGCCGAGCAAAGGGCAGGCTTCGACAACCATCTCAGAGGTGCGACCCTCCCGCAGTTATTGTACATTCCTTGCTCTCTTTCAGCGTTGCTCTGCACCCATGGCTGTATGCTAACATGCGAGATATAGTTACAAAGATGAAAATCGATGAGCTCATCGGCCTCCTGGGCCCTGCTGCTCCCACCCAGGAGATCGCCCTCACCCCGGAGTTTTTTGGCGAAATCATCAGCATTTACAGCGAGGTGTACGCCGTCGGCCTCCAATCCTTCTTCGAGACCAATTGGTTCCATGCCAAGGATGCTCAAGGCAAATTCGCTCTCGAGCACAACCAACCAATCATCAGCCAATTCGCATCCTTCGTCAAAGTCCTTCAGGCCGTCCCGGCCAACGACCACACTCAGATGGCCCATTCTGGAGTTCTCGAGGCCCGGTTGATCTGGGCCCTCGCCAGTATGCCATGCAGCGGTGGTTCGATGACGGCCAACACGGATGCGAAATTCTTGCCCTCTCCTGAGGACCTGACGGAAGCCGCCAACAGAGTCAGGGTGTTTGAGACCCTTCTCTGCGGCGACTTCCTGCCCTCCAACCCCCTCGCACCTCCCGTCCCCGACGCCAACCCGCATCGACAGCAGGAATTTGAGTTCTGGCACAACCTGGCCCAGTACCTGTGCCATCATGATGCCGCCAAGCGCGATGAAATCCTTGGCAACTTGCGGCTGCAACTTGGTGGCAGAGAAAACCGCGATCTCATCTACTCGATTGCCATCTCCCGCGAGATCTCCCCGAGAGTTGAACCAGGCTTCGAGAGGAATATTCCTCAGCACATGGACGAGTCCGACCCTAAGAACCGACTCTACGTGGCGAACAAGTTTATTCAGGATGAGGCGCAGGTCACTGGAGGAACGACAAATATTGTCCGCCGTTTCAGCGAGATCGCTGTTCGATCTTTCATCAGCCCGGGTGTCAATATTGCGCGGGGCGCGGCCATCCAAGAACAGCACTGAGCGGTTACACAACCGGTTTTCCCCATCTTTTCAGCATCAAACTCTGCGGCATTTTCAAGGCTCAAAGGGCGAAGGGACCAAAAAAAGTTTTGCGTGTGTTTTTTACGGCGTTGAAAGGGGAGGGAAGGGAAGCATTGTTTTCTCAATCCTTTGGTTCATTTTCCTTTCTGCTTTGCATGCGGGCGGCACCGCGCCGCTCGTCCCCCCTAGTATATTTCACGGCCGATGGCATTGTATTGTACAATATGTCCAACTAAAATTAGTGGTATTCAGGCATGGCGGTGCGGGTCTGGCGAAAAGAACAAAACGGTGGAGAGAAGGGAGTGTTGAGGTTGAGCATTGGGAATGGTTGAGGACAGGACCTTTTGTCCAAAGACTCCTTGGACGAGCCGGATCCTGGGTCGGGGTGAGCCAGAGCTCTGTACGATTATAGACAAGTCCCTGGTCCCTTATTGGGTAGACCAGCATAGCTAAACAATAACAAAGTTGCATAAGGTTGGGCTCCGGATGTGTTTGTGATGAGGAGATGCCACTGTAAGTGTTGCCGCATCTGAGATCCTGAAGGTCAACTGTGGTGCCCTGGTTGAAGTGGTATGCATTGGTGTCTGGTTCTGGTTGAATATCCTGCTGCCCTTTCGACAAACACCTCGGGAGGCCCAGGATGGAAGGCTTCGCCGGTCCGAAACCCCGGTGAGAGGGCTGGTGAGACTCTGCAATGTTCAATTCTGGCGGCCCCAGCTATCGGGAATGTGTCTTGCAGATTGGCCCGATATGGAAGTTGATTGCGCAGGGGTTCGACCCGGTAGCGAGAGGTACCATCGAGACGGTAGACGGCGAACGGGCTGCGATACCGGCCGGCGTACCGGGCGCTTGGCCATTGACCATCCGGCCGAGACAAATCTCACCAGATAACGGTCTTGTTAACGGGAGATATTGTCCCCCAGCAGGGTTATCGGAAGCAATTGGACAGCTTCTCACTGCTCAGTGGTATGGGAGTACTCCATGCTGACTCGGCTTTCTCTCCGATTCAGCCTTCGGCCGTTGAGATGGACCACGTCGGATTGGATAAAGTCCATGGATAAGATTAGTGCTCATGAAGCCTCTCTGCTTTATTGCAATCTCCGACCAGGTCACAATCAATAGGTTTCTTTCCCACTAACCAACGCATCAACCCAGCTCGACACAACCTTTCAAAGTGTCAAATCCGCCCTACGCCTGTCGCAACTAGCTACCCGCCGACCCAAGTCCCCCAATTGAGTTCACCCCACCGACAATCCCCCTCCCCCACCTTCCTAGTCGGACCCTCCGCCTTGAGCAGGTCAACCCCGCGCCGGCGCCGGTCCTTGGAGGGGCAGCTGTGTAGGTAGTGAGAAACATCAACATCATCGCTGCAGCGTCTGATATTCCAAACTTCTTTGGCTCTCCCACACCTCAACCCACCGATTTTGGTATGCTGTCACCTATACCCTTCAGAAAGGTGCAAACACTGACCATTCCCAAGGTCAGAACCTTTTCCTTCACCAAGCCCGTTGCACGTGTAAACTCAACACGTCGAGCTCTCTCAAACACGATTCACATTCGTCCTTCTCCCAGAGCTTCGCCAGTCTCACACATTCCAAGCCGTATACCCAACGCACGACTCGCAACAATGACGAAGCCCAAGGTCCTCCAGCTCGGCAAGATCGAGCAGTAAGCCTCTCTCTCTCCCTCTGTCTCTGCTCTCGCAATGCTTGACCAAACTAACTCCATCCCCTCAGCGCCCACGAGTCCTGGTCCTCCCTCGGCTCCATCGCCGACATCATCACCCCGAAATCCACCTCCCGCCCCGAGTTCCTCCAAGAATGCGCCTCCGGCGCCCTCGACGGCGTCGTCGCAATCTACCGCACCTTCTCCAGCGTCAAGATCACCGGCAAGATCGACGCCGAGCTCGTCGCCGCACTGCCCCCCTCCGTGCGCTTCATCTGCCACAACGGCGCCGGCTACGACCAGATCGACGTCGCCGCCTGCACGCAGCGCGCCGCCCCGCAAGGCCCCCTGCTCGTCTCCAACACGCCCACCGCCGTCGACGACGCCACGGCCGACATCAACGTCTGGCTCATGCTCGGCGCCCTCCGCAACCTCAACGCCTCCATCCTGACGCTGCGCGCCGGCAAGTGGCGCGGCAACCCGCCCCCGCCCCTCGGCCGCGACCCGCAGGGCAAGGTGCTGGGCATCCTCGGCATGGGCGGTATTGGGCGCAACATGGCCAAGAAGGCGCGCGCGTTCGGCATGAGCGTCAGATACTACAACCGCACGAGGCTGTCAGACGACCTGGAGAAGGATGCAGGCGCCGAGTACGTCGACTTTGACACGCTCTTGGCCTCGAGCGATGTCATTTCGCTGAACCTCCCCCTCAACGTAAGATCGGACCTCACTCCCTCCTTTCCCCCTCCTCCCTCCTCCCTCCTCCCTCTCCCAAGTTGGAGATACCGGACTAACAAGATGTTTGTGTGTACGACAGCCGCATACCCGCCACATCATCTCGACCGCCGAGTTCGCCAAGATGAAGAAGGGCGTCGTCATCGTCAACACCGCCCGCGGCGCCGTCATCGACGAGGCCGCCCTCGTCGACGCTCTCAACAGCGGCCAGGTCGGCAGCGCCGGCCTCGACGTCTTCGAGAACGAGCCCGAGGTCCACCCCGGACTGCTCGCGAACCCGAACGTGCTTATCGTGCCGCACATGGGCACGTACACGCTCGAGACCACGGTCAAGATGGAGGAGTGGGCGATTGGCAACGTGCGCCGCGCCGTGGACGAGGGGAAGCTGAATAGCGTGGTGCCGGAGCAGAGGACTGTTGCTGGGGCTTAGGCGTGCACGGGGAGGCTGGCTTTTTGGTGCCAGCTCGTTATGAAAACAAGGGCGCATACATACATAATAACGTAGAATACGAATCTTAGTCCTGGTACGGCCTAAGCAACAGACAATTCTGGCTGCGTGGGTAAAACCTCCCGAGACTCAATCAGACGACAACAGCTTCGAAAAGCGTCAAATGGAAGCCAGTAAGCAATTCTCAGAGGACAACATATATTGTCTATGCCGGGCCACGGTTGACGGGCCCTAGTCCTAGAATTGATCTACCCTTTACCCCTATTTCCCATCCGGGGGTTGAGTCCCATTTTCCCAAATTCGGGCCGAAGAAAACAAATACAAATGCCATGGTCTGGGGAATCACTATTCACAAGCCAACGCCTATTTTTTGTTGAAAAATCTCGCAGCCAGACCCCAACTTTTTTTGAGTTCCAGCCCGTAACCGCCCCCAACCGAGATTCCCTTCCCAGATGTGTCATGCAAGTCATGCTGTTGAGAACACACATTGCCATATGTTATGGTGTAAGCTCGTTGAAGTCATTAATCGGAGTGTTGAAATCCAACTCTCAAAGATTGGATATTATAGAGAAGACGCTTAGTAGCGGTAGATGTCGCTCTTGTAGGGACCCTCGACGGTAAGACCGAGGTACTCGGCCTGGACCTTGGAGAGCTCGGAGAGCTCGACGTTGCAGTGAGCAAGGTGGAGTCTGGCGACCTCCTCGTCGAGGACCTTGGGAAGGACGTAGACGCCGACCTCGAGCTTGCCGGACTTGGCGAACTCGACGTACTTCTGGCCCCAGGCAGCGTCACCGGACTTGTACAGCATGATCTGGGCAAGGACCTGGTTGGTGAAAGAGCAGGACATGACGAAGGAAGAGTGGCCAGTGGCACAGCCAAGGTTGACCAGACGGCCCTCGGCAAGGAGGATGATGTGGCGGCCGTTCTTCATGAGGAAACGGTCAACCTGGGGCTTGATGTTCTGGACGCTCTGGGCGTTGGCCTTGAGCCAGGCGACGTCGATCTCGATGTCGAAGTGGCCAATGTCTGTGAAACACGCGGTTAGATAGGTTGATGATAAGTGGGATGTTTCTGGAGTACTTACTGCAAACGATGGCGTCGTTGGGCATGGCCTCGAAGTGCTGGGCAGTCAGGATGTCACGGCAACCAGTGGTGGTGACGAAGATCTGACCCTGGGAAGCGGCCTTCTCCATGGTGGTGACCTGGTAGCCGGCCATGGCAGCCTGGAGGGCGTTGATGGGGTCGATCTCGGTGACGAGGACGCGAGCACCCATGGTGTGCAGAGCCTGGGCACAGCCCTTGCCGACATCACCGAAACCAGCGACAACGGCGACCTTGCCAGCAACCATGACGTCGGTAGCACGCTTGATACCGTCAATGAGGGACTCGCGGCAGCCGTACAGGTTGTCGAACTTGGACTTGGTGACGGAGTCGTTGACGTTGATGGAGGGGACGAGGAGCTTCTTCTCCTTGAGCATGCGGTAGAGGTGGTGGACACCGGTGGTGGTCTCCTCAGAGACACCGTAGCAGTCCTTGAGCATCTCGGGGTACTTGTCGTGGACGAGGTGGGTAAGGTCACCGCCATCGTCGAGGATCAAGTTGAGCTTCTTGCCATCCTTGAAGGCAAGGAGCTGCTGCTCCAAGCACCAGTTGTACTCCTCCTCGGACTCGCCCTTCCAGGCGAAGACGGGGACACCAGCGGCGGCAATGGCAGCAGCGGCGTGGTCCTGGGTAGAGAAGATGTTGCAGGAAGTCCAGGTGACCTCAGCACCGAGAGCGGTAAGAGTCTCGATGAGGACGGCAGTCTGGATGGTCATGTGCAAGCAACCGGCGATACGGGCACCAGCGAGGGGCTGGTCGGCGGCGTACTTGGCACGGGTCTGCATGAGACCGGGCATCTCGTTCTCGGCGAGCTCGATCTCCTTGCGGCCGAAGGCAGCCAGGGACAGGTCGGCGACCTTAAACTTGTGGGCGGGAGCAGCCATTGTGATGTTGGTTTGTGGTGTTTGGTGGGGAGGAAGGGAAAGAGATGGATGGGGAGGATAGGAGATGGAAGGAAGGAAGAGAAAGGGAAGCAACAGGTCTGTAGGACGGGGGGAGAAGGAGAAGAAAAAGACTTTGGAGGGGTCGAGTCCGGAAAGGGAGCAGGGCGGTGAGTGTGAGTTCTGCGTTGTCCGGACGGAAATTTCTGCTGGGTGTGCTTGGGATTGGACTCGTCGCTGGTCGGCGGTGCGCGGTGCCTGGCACAATACCTTACGGTCCTGACCTTAGCTTTGCGAGTGGTGAGTGGTGAGTGGTGACTGGAGGAGGAGAGGAGTGGAGGGGTGAGGTGGGAGGGGTGGTGGCACCGAGGAGGGGGACCCCTCAGCCAGAGGCGGGGCAAAAAAGTTCAACCAAGTGCAGCAGCAAGTGCAGTGTGTGGCAGGCGAGGTGGGGTTCCAGCGCCTTCCCTCTCTCCCTGGTCAGTGTTGAGACCTTCCATTGAGATGGGAAAGAGAAGAGACTTTGGGAGCTGACACGGCAGCCGCGATAGCAAGAGGTACCGTAGTACATCCAAGCTATCGACTCGATGATCCGACACCAGGGGCCCCTTCCAGTGTCCCTCCCCTTCATGCCCCGCCACTGTCTCTGTCTCCGCCTGCCTCTGTCTCTTTACATGGGAACCCAAGGGACTGATCTATTGCATTCCTGTCAAGAAACACACAATGGCCATGTCTAGCTTCTAGGCTCACTTGCAACAGAGCTTGAAGGGAAAATGAACCAAGGGCTGGCTCAGCTCATTCCTATCTGCCCTGTGTGCCTGTACAGCGGCCGTCAGTATTGGACGAGGAGGGGACTCCGATTCACCCCGCGCGTGCCTGGTGCCGCTGTCTCATCCAACGTCAACTCAATTGGTGTTTTAGATTTTTTTTTCCCTTTTGGCCCCTTCCCTTCCCTTTCTTAAAACCCTCTATTTCTGTCTTGCAACTAATGAACCGTTCAACAAGCCACCACATGGAAAGGGATGGCTAAACCCAAGGGAGCAAGCTTGGAATGAGCTATCCTCCGCCACCCGCAGAGCTCAACCAAGTAGCTCTGTTAACGTGCAACCGTGCTCGACTTGGAGCTTCGCTTTTTATCAGTGCTGATCGGAACAGCTCCAGCATCCCCAAGCCGGGGCCGACCTGCTCGGAGGTAATAAGGTGAGGTAAGGTTAGGTCGGGTAAAAAATTTGAAAAGGCCGGCCAAGCTGTACCTAGTTAGGTATTACTGGACAATACTGAGTAGCTACCTAGGTACATGAAGTCTTAGTCGTATTGTCGCCCGGCCACATGCAAATTCGATAGGCCACAGGTACCTCGTGAACCCTGATGGGGTCCATCTGTCTGGACAGAACCATCTGTGATTAAGCCCAGAGCCCACCTATTACTACGTACCTACTCTGTAGAGCTTTGCCCCTCCTCATTCACTCCTCCACTGGCACTTGGGGCTGCGAGCATCAGTCAGGTCCAGGTCCAGCGCTACCCCCCAGCCTGCGTGTCGCCGAGACTCAATCTGAGAGGTCGACAGTCGACACAGCCATTCAGAGTCCCTTTTGTTTCCCCTTGTTTTACCGTTTTCACGCGCTAGTCTTTTTTCAGTGTGAAACCCCTCGAAATTGCCCCACCATGCCTCGGGCAACACGCACCACCTACCACCTCCCTCCTCTCGACTGACTTTCCCAGGAACTCAAGACGGCCATGCGAATCATGCAAACCTTCCTTGAGGGCGTGTACTATTCACTCACGTTGTAAAGAGGCTACCGTGGCACCAACTAACACCGCCTGATAAAAGGACTGTGTAGCGTAGTAACATGAGACGGTAAGGCGAAGTGAGGCTTCTGCAGCCGACCGGTCCGGCCAAACCTAATTGGTACTTCATCATGTTCAACTTCTCCGTCTGGAGCATTCTACTACGAACGTAGAATAGGCGCCCCTCTCGACGTCGAAGCTATCTACAACTGGCGACTTGCCGACGTGTATCATGCGTGCTCCGGATTACACCGTGACACTCTTCCCAGAGTCGAGAAGCCCTCTCTCCGTTCCATGGCGTCGTCTACCACCAGCCCTGAATTCCCAGCTGCGAATAATTACCCCTTGGCTGGCCATCTTCGACCAGCAGATATCCCAAGGGAGAGGAACTGAACCGTCGCTTTGGTATGCAAGAAAAACATCGAATATCGACTCGATACACTCTGCCTGGGACTAATTACCGTAACGCCGTTTCGAATGCTTGATCCGCTTCCCAGATCATTCATCATTCCCAGAACACCCGTTCCGTTCTCTCTAAGGTAAGGTAATCAACTCTTCTTTTTTGTCTCTGCCCTTCCCCTTGCCGACCCTTTGTTCTTCTTGATCCGTCGTATCCGATTCGTATACGATGACACCGACAACCGAGTCTGCCACTGCCGCTTTTCCTCACGCCTCCTAAGCGTGCTTGGGCAGCAGGTTCTCCCTGACGGCGAACATCTTAGCGCTGATGTTGGCCGTGAATCCGTCCACCTGCTTGCTGTACTGCTCCACCTGCTTCGCGTTGAGCATGCCCTCCAACCGGCTGGGCTCCTGCGGGAGCTTGAACAGCCTCTGCCACTCGTCCTCGGGCAGCGGTGTCTGCTTGGCCGCCGCGCGCGCCGCGTTCTCCGCCTTGCGCTTGGTCTGCCACTGCGTGATCTTGGCCTGCTCACGGCCGAGCTGGCGCTGGTAGAACTGGAAGTTGTTGAGTTCGGTGTAGTGCGAGTCAATGCTCTCGAGCAGGAGATCGCACGTCTTCTCGAGGAAGGGGTCTATCGACAGGTCGAGGTTGTCAACCGAGGGGTGCAGCGGCTGCTTGATGGGGTCTTCGCGCAGATCCGACAGAGAAGTGGGGGCCTCGATCTTGTCCTGCTGGGGGATCTGGGGGAGCTGGTGCAGGAAGGACGTCAGGAGGTGGGTGTTGTGGACTTCGACGGGGAGCTCAGCAAGAATGTCCTTGAAGGACAGCTTGGACTTTTGCAGGCTATGGTGGTGACATGTGTTAGCAGACGTGACCTTGCCATGAAATTCGCGCGGTGCTCCATATCCTACCTCTCAGTGGTGAACTTGCCCTCCTTGTAAGCGGCCATGAAGGTGGGGGTGAGCTTGAAGGCGCGCAGGCTGAGGGAACCCTGGGAGCTGCGGCTGACGTCGTGGACGAGAGCGATGGTGCGCTCGTTGTCCTTCTGGTAGTGGTACTGGTTCTCGATGAAGCTCAGGTTGACAAAGTTGCCCATGGCAGCGGAAGTGTACCAGCCGACGTTGTTAGCGTCGACGTTGACCTCCTTCAGGTGCTTGATCATCTCGTTCTGGTAGACGATGTTGGCCTTCTGGCGGGGAGCGGCGGCAGCGAGGACAGAGGCGTCGTTCTGGTGGCTGTCCGTGTTGGCGACGTCGACCGTGGGGAACTGGAAGGAGTTGGTGATCTCAAGCACACCCTCGTCATCCATGCCGACGATGGCACCGGTAGCGGTCGTGGGGAAGGTCGAGGAGCCATGCTTGACGATTTTCATCACCACCTACAGGCGCATAATGTCAGCGACATGTCATGTGGCTTTCGGACGTGTGCCACCATCTCGACTGCAAAGGCGAGGTGGGGCAGGATTTGGCAGGACTCACCAGGGCCTCAACTTGGACCGCCTTGAGCGGCACCTCCTTGATAACATCCGCCATTTTTGCGATACGATCGGGGATTCGTGCAGGAGTCAAAAATTCTGACGGAGTCGGTTCTGCGGCTGCGGAATCGTGGGTGTCGCGATCTTGGCGTCGGGATCGAGGGGCTCGTCGTGATGCGAAATATCGAACTTTTCGCTACAACGAATTGTGGGAGGGATTGTGGGCGCGGACGGCGGTGGCCGAGGGCAGAACTTGCCGGTGTCTTTCTTCAGTGACTGCCGCTGGACAGTGGACTGAGGTGGCCTCCAGGTTCCAGCGGGCGGTCTGTTGGAGCGAATGCTTATGTAATACTTAGGTACCGTAGAGTTACCTGACCTTCAACAAGAGCCCTCCAGCTGTGAACAACCGTCCATAGCTGGCAAGGCCGACAACCGTGGACCTAAGGTACCTTACGCCCGCCGTCGCTGTCCTCCCACGGTGATCCGTAACAGATTCCACACGCCATGTCCTGAAGGGGAGGGCATCCCACACTTCCCCCCACGCCGAAAGCACTCAATTCGAGTTTAAATTCAACGTCGTCTCATCTCGCCGCAATTCGATCGCTACCCTTTGTCTCCCTCTTCAGAATACCCCCCATTTTGTTCGTCTGCTCCTGAGCATCATTTTGCGATATCACTCGGGGGGGTGTGCTCCTCGCCGACGTGGACCTCAAAACGTCAAAGGAAGACGGGCATTTTGAGCAACTCGACACTTACACCCTGCTCACCACCACTTGGCGCACGCTCCGTCGAACCTTAGGACTGCGTTCTGTCACAAAATGCTCCCTTCTGGTCGAAACGATGGCCTGACGACTGTCACAGAGGACAAAGGCACAAAAGTAGACAAGATTCAACAAAAGGCGTCCATGTATTACGCTTACGCTGTCTACGAATTCAACACGTTGTGTGCGGCCGTTAGAATGCTACCGAAATGCCCTCAATCCCGTCTATCGTGCGCCTCCCATGGTCGTTAGCTTTGCTCATTTTCAAGCGCAATTGCGACATTCTACCCAAAGTACCCAAACGCCGTCATCAGTTACTTTTCCCTCTTGTGCCAGTCCTCCGAAACCGTTTTAGTCTGTCCAGTCGACGATCTCCCAGCTTTCTGCGCCCTCATGGATCACCAATCGGTGGCGATCAATCCGCCAGAATGAGTACATTGACGCAGTCGCACGACTTGCTTTGCGGTGGGCGGGACCATGACCAGCCTTGACGGCGTCTGGTCTGGACCTCCAAACGCAAGTTGCGAGGTTTCGTCCTTCAGCATCAGGGCTCCCGAACCAGTATCTGCATGCGGTTAGTTTGATTCTTCTTGAGTGTAACTTTCTTCATACTTCAAAAACCCTCCAACTTGGTTGGCCTCAGCATGAGCTGCTTTGTCCAGAACTCCGAGGTCGCCATATACTGTTGTGGGCGGAATTTGCGAGCGAAACGCCACAATGTAGAAGGAAGTTTCCTTGTATGATTTGCCCGTTGTCTGGACAAGGGACTTGAGTTCGCGCATTACGTCTCTCCAGTTGAAAGATTCGGCATAGTTGGCCGTGGCGTAGTCTGCGCGGAGGCATTCCAAACGAGACAAGGCTCTGGCGAGAAGGGCGTTCTCGTCGTCGAGGGTCTCGAGGTCCAGCAAGTGCTCCGGATCGGTGTATGGCGAGTGGACAATGAATCTGTCGTTGTTGTCGATGTCGACTTCGGTGACATTAACCACCGCATTTTCCTTGATTTGCGGTGCAAGGGGGTCGGCTACCCTGAGGGACGTGACAGCAGTCATTGTGAATGTGGTCCAAGAATGAGCTGACAGTGTGAATGCCCAAGCTCGGCTAATACCTGAACAGTGGTGGTCGTGATGAGCTTTGGGATGACTCTGGAAACCCAACAGATCAGAAGTGATGTTGATTGAACAGAAATCATTCGACGGCCCAAGGGTATCTTCCAAACAAGATGAGAACGAGCAATGACAAAACAACGAGAGGGATAAAGACCACAGAGGTGTGGGAATCTGAGAGCGCCTCAACATATAAGAGGGCTCCGGAGTCGGGAGTCAGGTACGTCTCGGCAGAGACATCGAGGAAACGTCTTTTAGACACGGGATTGCCTAACCCAAGCCTAGTGGGTCGAGGACTACACCATCGAGCGACTCGGAACGAGTCAAGAACAGCTGACCAACCATCAAAGAAGCGGTGTTCATCCCTCAACCATGTTTGCGAGACCCTTTCGCATAGCATTTTGCGACGCGCCGGGCTATGGATCATGTCAAAAAAATTTCCCGGCCGCTTGCATGGACAATGGTAGTGCAAAGCGATGGCGAAAGAGCGCCAGTCCAAGATTGCGCAATCGTGCGTGGTTCTGATGCCAGAGACGTAATTTCGCGACCTGGACGTGCCGCTATGCAGTCTGCAGTCCGCCATGGATTTGACTTTCAGCCAATTTTCGTTATTGGAGAACTACTTTTCATGGACAGGTTGCCGGGACCGAGACTACGGCAAGCAAACAGTGAGTTGGCAAAAAAGGACCAACAAAGATACCGGACGAAAGGCCGCGAGTTGCCGCTCGAACCAAGACAGACTTCGCATCAACTTGGGGCGAGGATTCGACGGTCGGAACTGTTCCCCCGCATTCTTCAGAGGCTACGCCGAGCCATGACCGACCGAAACGTCTAGCCGTGCCACTAACAAAACGGTCGCGGATGTAGGAAGACTCCTGGCATCAAGATTGCAAGAAACGTGGATTTACAGCACAGGGCAGAGATAATGCAGAGCACTCAAGGTGGATGTGCCGTCTCCATTTGATGCCGCCTTGCATCTACAAGCTGCAGGTTTGCGGTCCCCTTCCCACCAGCCTGGAGAGTCTCGATTGGTCAAGGGCATTTCACCCGGATGACTGGCCTACCCCGGGTCCTCCATCCCGTACCCCTGACCGTTGCCACAGATCTTGCGTTTCCGCAGGGCGGTCTCGACGCTGGTGTCCGGTTCACACTGGGGGACACACACCGGTCGTGATCCACCCCAAAACCCTGCCGCAGCATGAAGACGCCAGACCGTGTTTCGGACCTCAGCTTCCTCTCTCTTTTTCTTCTTGCCTCCGACTGATAATGCAGACAGGAACTCTCGACTCGCCTTCGGAAGCCACCCTCCATCCCATCTGCCCTTGTTCTATATCTGTACATAACCTACAGCGCACCAACAATACCCAGCCGTCACCGCCTCTTCCACGATGCACCTTGCTGTCTCATGCAACCCCTATCGCCCGTCACAGCCCTCCAACGACTTCCGATTCGTCTTTCCCACGAGTGAGCCAGACTTTTGACATCTCGTACGTTCCCAGATAAAGCCCGCTGCCTAGCGCCGTCCAGGCGGCTCGCAACAGCCCTCCACGGAAGAGCCCGCGCACGCCGTGCTGCCGGTAGACGTCGCGCGTTACCTCCAAGCTCCCACGGGTTTTCTCTGCCGGCCCTGATTTGCCTGATTGCTGCGACGAATCATTGCCGCCCTCGCCGGCGCTCAACATCATCCGCGTCTTGACAACATCGCTCGGCGTCGTAATCCATGCCGCGAACGCCCCAGCCGCACCCGCACTTGTGCCCGTCACCAGTGCTGTCTCGATAAGGCCCTGCTCCTCGCCGGCCGCCGACCCTCTGCCCCTCGACTCCCAGACGGACGTTCTCACATGCTCAAAGATAGGGAACTGTATCGCCGTGAAGGGGAGATTGCGCGCGACCAACGCCGTGTAACCCGAAAACAGCCGTCTTTGCGCCCCAGAACGAGTGACTTGTCGCAATGCCTCGAGGGACGTTGACTTGCGGCTGCCGCTGCCGCTCCCATTGGCGGGATTTCCAGGGTCCTTTCGTCGCAGCATTTGGGCATTCTGCTTGATGACTTCAGCCGGTGCAAGGACCAAGCATGATCCCATCTCCGCGACGGCCGAGGCCGAGGCGTGGACAATGGGTTGTGGGACTGAAACCGTGCTGGAAATGGTCTTTTTCATGCTCTCGTATGTCGCAAAAAAGATGCCAGCTTTGTTTTCCCCACGTGATTAGCGGAATTGCTACAATTGACAACGTGCTAACTAAGGGGTCAAATTTCGTCTGCAAGCACTTACCGGCTGGCAGGGTTGCGAGGACTACACTTCCGATGCCTTGGTAGAGGCCGCGGAACAGTGGCGCCTTGCTTCCTGGCGAAGATGCATAGGTTTTGACAAAGTCCTGGCTTTGGTACCTGGTCTTGAGCGTGTCAAGAGGGTAGACTAAGCAGTCGACGGTGAAGGCTGCGGCCGCGCCCGCCTAGATTTGTTCTGTGAGTATTTTGAACATATTTACACGCTTGGTGTAGACATTCTCGACGGGCCGGGACTTTCATGCACTTACAGCGTAAATCTCGTACATGTTGTTCAACAAACTTGATTGCTCATCGCCAGAGGAGGATCAATCTCTGGGCAATAATTGGTTTTCTTGTGTGGAATTGGATTTAGTAGCTTTCGTTTCGCGGTTCTTGTGCTTTCTGGTCACTCGATTTTGGAATGATGACCTCATAGGCACCCAGCATTTGGGAAACGTCACTGCAGGGTCTCGATGTACTCCACATATTCACTGTCCACCTACTCACTCATTCTTCGAGTTAGTTTCACTAGCTCACTTCACCCTCATGCCTCTTTATTAGCGCATCATCAATAGGCTCCCTCCTACTTCAGTATTCAAATTCCAATCAATTTTCGCCATGAATTAACTCTTACAGGAAGCCGAGCCTTCATGTGGTCAGACGTGGTGAAGTAGTCTTATTCACAACACATACCAGACAAGCCGCGTTGAATGTCAATCCATGTCTGAAAAGACCAAAACTTTGACCATATTCCTCCTTGTGCAACGACTGGTACTCATCAGAGCAGCTAAGGAATTCGATAAGAGTTGTCGATGTGTGAGAGTAGGAATCGACTTGGGGGTTCATAATTCACCAAGTTTAGCTAGAAAGGCACCCTAGATCCGACAGGGGGTCCGTGCTGTGGCTGAGAACCCCGCGACTCGCGCTGCGATTGCTTATCGCGATAAGAAAAAAAAATCGGAGGGGCATGGCGGGGTGATTCACAGGCTCTCGCGACAACTTCACCCTCGCTGTTGTGCGGACGTTGCTTCAACCACCAGGCGCCGATCGTCTCCAGCTCAGACAGCCCGCCGAGTTTCTTCCGCGATATAGGTCTTACATCGATATGGGTGACATTCTCGAACAGGCGGCGCCGCCGCATAGTCTTTTTGACACGATCCTGGTTCTTGACTTTGGAAGTCAGACCAGTCATTTGAGTACGACATCACTCGCCCCGAAATGTTAGAACTTCTCACTAAGACTCTACAGTCCTTCGTCGTCTCCGTAGCCTCAACGTCTACGCGGAAATGCTCCCCTGCAATACGAAGCTTGCAGACTTGCCTTTCAAGCCTGTAGGCGTCATCTTCAGCGGCGGACCTGCTTCCGTTTAGTACGCCAGCCAAAAAGCTTTTGGACAAGCGCGTTTCACTCACAGAACTGCAGCGATGAAGGAAGCCCTCACGTCGACCCCGCCGTTTTTGACCTTGGGGTTCCCATCCTCGGAATCTGCTACGGATGCCAAGAGATTGCCTGGATCAGCAACCCTGAAAATGTCAAGCGTGGAGATGTCAGGGAGTACGGTCTTGGGAGTGAGCAAACATGACAGCTGCCTGTTTTTCCCAGAACTTGTTATGCTAACTTTGTAAAGCTCTCACCATCCAGAAGGTCGGCGGCGCCAGCCATATCGATCTTCTCCTTTCGGACCTGGGTGGAGATACCACCGAAGGTGAGCCTTGCAACATAAAACGGTGCGCATGGACTTACACAAGGCAGTGATCAACTCGCATTTCGACAAGCTTGTAAAGCTTCCAGACGGATTCGTCACGATTGGAACTACGCGCAACAGTCCTTACGCCGCCATCGCCCACCAGACCAAGAAGATCTTCGGTAATTACACCCCTGGTCATCACGCAACACGCCATGTGATGTGTCAAATGATACCCTTGAGGCGCAATAATCTGCCTGCTTCCCTCTGCTAACAGCTTCCTAGGAGTTCAATTCCATCCCGAAATCAGTCACTCTGTCCGTGGAACAGATATTCTCAAGAACTATGCTGTGAAGATTTGCGGCGCTCGTCCCGACTGGAAGATGGCCGAGTTCAAGGCAACTGAAATTGCCCGCATCCGAAAGCTGGTCGGGGATCGCGCCCAGGTCATCGGCGCCGTTTCCGGCGGTGTCGATTCCACAGTCGCTGCTCGTTTGATGACGGAGGCCATCGGCGACCGCTTCCACGCCATTCTCGTCGACAATGGTGTCATGAGACTGAACGAGTGCGCTGAGGTCAAGGCGACGCTGAAGGAGCATCTCGGGATCAACCTGACCGTTGTGGACGGAGCCGACCTCTTCTTGGGCCGGCTCAAGGGTGTTACTGAGCCCGAAAGGAAGCGAAAGGTACGTTTCAGTGTCTCGGTCGCTGTGTTGAGACTATTGACTAACTTGAAAAGATCATCGGAGGCGAGTCTCTGGCGTGCAGAATCCGAGTGACATTTGGAACTAACAACCTCAATAGAGACCTTCATCGACCTCTTTGAGAAGGAGGCCATCAGGATTGAGGAGGAGGCCAAGCACACCGAGAACGCCGGGCCTGTTAAGTGGTTCCTTCAGGGGTAAGCATCGCATGCGGTAGGGTACCGTCGGCTAAGGGCTAACTTTGTACAGCACGCTGTACACCGATGTTATCGAAAGTCTAAGCTTTAGAGGCCCATCTCATACCATCAAGAGCCATCAGTTTGTCTCCCGATCAAAATGGCTAAGTTGAGCATCAGCTAACGACTTTCCCAGCAATGTCGGCGGTCTGCCAAAGCGGATGACTGAAGGGGTATGTTTTACCGAATGTGATGTTTCAAGTCACTTGATTCATGGTGCTAACTCCTGTACAGCAAGGACTTCAGCTCCTGGAACCGCTCAGGGAGATGGTAAATACTCTTGAATCCAGATAAGCCTTCAATGAAGCAAGGCCATCCGCAAATATCTGGCTGACTTCTGCATAGTTCAAAGATGAGGTCCGCGCCATTGGCCAAAGTCTAGGCATCCACCGCGACTTGGTAATGAGACATCCTTTCCCTGGACCAGGTCTGGCCATCCGTGTCTTGGGTGAAGTCACTCCCGAGCGCGTAGAGATCTGCAGGAAGTCTGTCATCTCCCTTCTCGCTTCACTTGATATCGTGGCTTACAAGCAACAGGGCCGATCATATCTTCATTTCTATGATCAAGGAAGCTGGCGTTTACGACTCGATGTCCCAGGCTTATGCCGCCGTGGACTCGACCAAGAGTGTGGGAGTTCAAGGTAGGAACTGGCCATCAAAAGGAATATCAGAGACGCTGACAAGAAACTACCAACAGGCGATGCCAGAATCTATGGCTACATCGTCATTCTGCGAGGTATTAATTGCCCCATGTCCCTACAACGAAGTTGGCTCAATGAGCTCACTGTACCGAACTCCCCAACTTGATCTTCGAGGCTAACAGATCGCAGCTGTTTGCTCCGATGATTTCATGAGCGCGGAGCCCTACGAGTTCGATTGGAAGCTCCTTCGTGAGATTTCCAGGCGCATCGTCAATGAGGTCGATGGTGTTTCCAGAGTGACCTACGACACTACCTCTAAGCCTCCTGGTTAGTTCTCTTCTTTGACTGCTCGCTCCAGGTGAACTAACAGTGGCTAGGCACTATCGAGATGGAGTAAAGGGTTCGCTCAACAGATTGATGTGTTCTAGACAAAAGATTTCAACTGCAATAGATTTCATGTGCTCGATGTGTTGGTCGGTGCACGGGCCACTTCTGACCTTGGAATCGTGGGTGCAGTCAGTGCCTGGCGATCAGCAATTCTTTCCCAAGAGTTTAACGCTCCGTTTTCATCTCACTTCATCAACCGATTGTTCAATGAAAGTATTTCCATCAAAGTCTGATTTCCCCCGATCTGCTGGCACTCTCGACAGCCTAATGCGTCCGGGTAAACAAAATTCGGAGAACCAACGGTCCTGGAAGACCTGCCCCCCTGCCAGCACAGATATATCGACTAACCGCCCTCAATTCAACCCCAGACGATCGGAACTCCTCGTTTCTTAACAAGAGGTGTTTTGAAGCTCCTGGTCGTATCGACATCATTCTCGCAGATCTACTACATGTCAAGTGTCATTCAGAGTCTGGAGAGTTTGCCAATACTCTTGGCGACGTCGCGAAAGCTTCGGAAGCTCCTCTTCGATGCATCAAGTGATCGGCCGAGGGAAGCATACCAGCACCAGTTGGTATGGAAGACACTTGCATCGCCGGCTGCGGCTTGCGCTACAAGTGAACCGGGACCGCTGTCAGCTTCGGTATTGCAGATCTGATCCGGGCGGGTTCAAGACTATGCAGTGCCACCGCCTTGACACTTCATCCAGGTTTCACGCCACTCTCTGTCAGAGGAGAGATCTTCGCGACCGAACGAGTCCGTCGAATCTTGGCTCTCAAAACACGTTCATGGTTCCACGAAACGTGCCCCAGTTTAATTATTTACCATGTGGGTTTTCCATCGAAGTGTTGATGCAGGTTGAGGCGAGTGCCACATGTTTCAAGCTGGGCGATAGTCTATCAAACCCGACCGCCCAGCCTGTCGGCTCGAGTTGCGGAAGACAAAAAATTGCCAAGCTGATTTTCCACGAAAGATTCTAGATCAGCGCCTCCATGTCTCTGTACACGGTCAAGTCCTCGTGGTCTCCGGAGAGTTGTAGCATACCTCCTTTCCAGAACACATGGTCGTCGAATATTCTATCCGAAGCTTCCGTCACACTCAAATCACTAGTTTTACGACACAACTGTCAATGAAATCACGGCAAGACTGCGTAGGCAATGGGGGCTTCGTTGAATGCAACAATGGCGCCGGCTTCCACGCGAGTTGCGTGCGCAAGAAGTCTCCGCCGGGGGATGGCAAATGAGTTAGGCCGTATGACAAGAGTCACAGACAAGACTTGGGGGCAACCAGATCATCGCATTCCATCCCGCATTCGACGCTTCCCTTGTGTTCAACCGCCACTGGTCGATCAAATTAGCTCGGTTGATGCAGCTGAACGTGGCCCAGAGAACACACACACTTATCGTCAACCTGCCCAATTACGACAATGTGCAGGCGCTCCGAAGCTCAGCTGAACTCAGCCAAGGTTGCAATCGTTAGCTAATCTGAATTACTCGCTTTCATCCTCCACGCGATGTTCCAATTACCAGAGGCGTTGTGTACGTTGGAGCTTCGCGAGAGCGGTTCTTGGCTGACAAAATACAACTCGTAGCGTTGCCTTGGGGTCGGTTTTGTCAGCGAAAGAAAGCCTTTGTGTGAAGCGTTCGGGCGCCGGCCGTGCATAACAGGAGTAAAAGGAACTCAGCCTCAACAGGTCGGTGAGCCAGCCGTTGGCATCGGTCCCGAGGGACCCCCAAAAACATGCATCGCGCAGCAGCGCTAAGACTCTTCTCCCGCGTCATCCCCCACTCTAAAGCTCATGTTGATACTCTTGAGGATTCGTGATGGAGGGTAATCGCCCATGGCGGTGGCTTTGGGAAACGTTTCTTACTGGATGGGGCTGACAGCGTTTTTCAATATGCCCCTTGCAGTTCTTCAGCCATTCAGCAGCATGCGCACCAGATGCCTGCGACATCTGGTGCTACCCAATCTAAAAGCCATTGCTGGATGTGCTGCTCTGAGCACGAGGTTGATTGATGTGCAATAGCTTTGGGATGGAAAGGGGGGCTGTGGCTTAGGACAGAACCGGTGTGTCCAATATCAGACGGTGATGTCGGCCGAAACTGGAAGTCATGGCAGGCCAGGCAACCAAACATTCGACCGTCCCAAATGTTCAGCTTGGTATTATTAGTTGCATCTTGTTTGCCGTATAAAGTTGAGCTTCATCCCCTCTTTTCTTTTGTTCAGTCCGGATCATCAACAGAGCTTCATCGGGATTCAAACAACTTAGTCATTCGCTTGATGTCGCCATCGCCAATTTTCACTGAGAGATCCACTCTGACTAGCCCCAGCAATCAAGCAACTCTTTGTACTCAACTCTCTTATGCATTGAGTTGCATTCTTGATCCATCCTTGAAAACCCGGGGAAAATAAGCAGTCGACGTTCCTTTCGGTCTCGTCCCGCACCCCACATCTGATCGATCACATCACACAAAGCGGATATGGCATGTCCTTTTCTGCAGAGCACCCTCGCGGTGCCGCCCCGGCCGATCTCGGTCGAGCAAGAATTCGCCAACATTCGCGAACAATATCCTTCACTGGCTTCGACGGGATGCACGCCAAAATTCTGCCAATCCGGTCGCATGACGCACATGGACGAGGATCGTGTTGGCCGAAACCAGTCTTATGCCCAAGTTCGCGAAGATGCCCTCGACTTCCTGCAGCAGATGTACAAGGATGGGCTCCTGACGATGGAGCAACTCCACAACCGCGCACACGAAGTTCTTCAGGAGATCCAGAAGAACTCAACGGAGGGCAGATTCACATCCACGTCTGAGTGCGGGCCGGAAGTACCACCCACAACGACAGATGGTCTCGTGGGCGGTCTCTGGACGCAGACATTCGAAGAGCTCGAATTTGGTCTTCGGACAGCATGGAAGCACGCACGAAAGTGTATCATGAGGTCCGAATACAGAAACCTGAAGTACGTGTAATCTCGTCTTGATTATTTGTCCTCTTGACTGACTTTCTGAAGGCTGTGTGACTTGAGGCACGTCAGGACAAGCAAGAAGATGGCCGAGACCCTCATTGAGAATCTCAAAGTTGCCTACAACTCTGGCGAAATCAATCCCACAGGTAATAATTTGTCTCATTTCTTTCTGTGAACAACTTTGACTGATTCAATTTAGTCTTCGTCTTCCCTCCGAGAGATATCAACAGCCGTGGTCCTATGATTTGGAACTCCCAATTACTATCATTTGCAGGAGTGAGTTGTTCCTTTCATCCTGACCCCTCACTTACACCACTAACCCCGCCAAGTATCAACAATCCAACGGCGAAATTCTTGGAGACCCCGCCAACGTCGAATTGACAAACGCAATCATCGAATTGGGCTGGACACCACCGCGGTTCCGCTCACAATGGGATCTCCTCCCTCTCGTCACCATGGCTGAAGGCCAAGAACCTGTCATCACCGAGCTGCCCAAGGACGCTTTCCCGCTGGTGCAGATCCGGCATCCCAAGCATCCCGGGCTCGAAACCCTCGGCCTGCGTTGGGTTCCCGCGCCAGCACTGAGCCGTCTTGGCTTCAGCATCGGCGGGGTTCAGTATACCGCGGCACCCTTCATCGGGTGGTGAGTTGGCCTTGCTTCTGCCTCGCCTCAATGACGTGCCTAACCAGCCCACAGGTTCATGGATGCTGAGATTGGCGTCCGTAATCTCGCAGATTCCTTCCGCTACAACGCACTTCCCCAGATCGCCAAGGCGATTGGCTTGGTCGACGGGGATGTTGACGACTTGCCAGACTATGAACGTCTAGCTGTCTTGGTGAGTTCTATCCTGCAACTCTCGGGAATCATGCTTACAATGTCATGCAGTCCCGCGCACAGCTCGAGCTCAACTACGCCACGTACTGGTCCTTCGCTCAGGCAGGCGTCAGGATGTCAGATTCTCTCGGCGCAGCAGAACAATTCACCCAGTTCGACGACGAGCACCTCATGAACAACGGCTTCCGCCTCCCCTCAGACCCGTACTGGCTCGCTCCTCCTCAAGGCTCCATCATCCCCCTCTGGCACCGCGGCGGTTCCCCAAACTACCAGCCAAAACCGCTCATCTGCCGCCACGCCCAGGATCCCATCAAGGCCTGGCGCCGGGAACGACAAGCCCCTCGCACACGGCCTCATCCCGCCTCGGACGCGAAGCTCAACATCTCAATCCCGGTGCCGTCCATATCCCTCACACGACCAGTCACACCAGTATCTCCCTTCGGCACCGCATTCCTACCCGTGCCCCCTCCTGTCAGACCCCTAACGCCTCTGACACCGTTGTCTCCTCGAGGGCCCGGGCGCAGGATCTACATCGGATTCTGCAGCTCAGGCAACGTCGCGATCAAGCTATGTAAGAGGCTGTGCGCGCAGCTGCAGCACGCGTGCGAGGTCAACCCCAAGCTAGGCACCGTCATGTCACCGTGCACTCTCAACGCCCTGCCCATCTCCATGATCGAGGCCGATGACGTATTGGTCATTGTCGCCAGCACAACTGGTCGAGGAGAGATTCCTCAGAATGGCAAGGCATTTGCGGATGCACTCACGAGGAACAAGGGCTTGTCGTGTCGGTATGCCATCTTCGCGAATGGCTCGCTGGAGTACCCGGACACATACAACCAGGCAGCCATGGACCTTGAGGAGTTGCTGAGCAAGGGCGACGCTCAAAGGCTCATCGGTATGCGTGAGGCCGACACTGGGGCTGAGAACCCGCCCTGGTCGATTCTTGGGCAGTTCTTCGATCAGTGCCTTGCCGCGCTGCAGAAGGCTAGCCCGGAGGACCCGGAGGAGGGCACCTTGCAGCGAGTTACTCGACCTGCCCGACCGTTTGACACTAGGCCCTGGTTTCAAGCCAAGGTCGTAGGTCAACCTGTCATGGGTACTGCAACGGATGGTATGAAGAGGGTCACCCTTGACCTGGGTGATCGAGAATACCCTACCATGGGTAGTCTTTGGATCCTTCCTCCTAACTCCAAGACCAAAGTCTCTCGTGTCCTCGAAGCTCTTGGCCTACGGTCTGAGGAGATCTTGTGTCTTCCCGGGGAGCCCACGGTCGGGGATTTCCTGCAATGCTACGCAGACTTGGAGCAACCATTCAAGTCCTCGGCTTGGGCGGAAGGTCTTCCCATCACAAGCCTAGAGAGCTTGACAAAGCTTCCGATCGAAGATGCTGTCCACATGGTCCCTTCAAAGTGGAGGCAGATGGTGACTCTGGACGCCCTTTGCAATGCAATGCCCACAATCCAGCCGAGAGAGTACTCGATCGCCTCCGATGGGTCGCGGACCAAACGTGCAGATGGCAATACCCTTGATCTCCTCGTGCAGCATCATACCAACGGAAGATTCTCCGACCGGTACCTCAACTGCTTCGAGGCCTTCGGAGCCGTGACCTGCAAGATCCGCCCGTCGGCTCACCTAGAGGAGATTGCTCGCAACCAGAATGTGCCAACCATCATTTTCACCACTGGATCCGGGATGGCGCCGGTGAGGGGCCTGCTGCAGAACCGTCTGCAGCGTTTGCAGACCTCGCCCGAGTTGAAGAGCCCTACCATCAGTCTCTTCGCGGGCTTCAAAGCCTCCGACGAGACTCTCGTGCGTGAGGCTGTGCAAGAAGCAGACGACGAGGGGCTTTTCGACGTGCTGAGACTGACAGGAAGCAACAAGGAGAAGAAGAGGGCCCAAGATGCGATGCTTGAGCCTGGTGTGCGGGAACAGCTGAAGAAAAGCGTCGATGAAGGGGCGTTGGTGTTTGCGTGCGCGAGGCCGAAAGCCGTTGATGATTTCTTGGGTAACTTGAGCGAGGTGTTGGGGCGTGATGCTAGGGAGGCGCTTGGGGATCGATTTGTTGCCGATGTTTACCAGCCTGCTACTTGAAACATTTTGTTTTCTTTGTTTTGTTTTGCATCATAGATTTTACAGATGGCGTTTATAGACTAAGCGAGGAGTTGGAGGATTTCTGTCATTATTTTCTTGGTCGGAGAAAAGTTGCAGCAATATATTCATCACGATTTGTTACTGTCAATCAAATATTGTTTTTGCTATTGAACGAGCATATGGGTTTTAGCCACATATCATTCAACCTATTGTTGCAGAATCACGAAATGCAACCAAATAACCGAAAATTGGAGTCGGCATACATGCCTAGTCATTATTGTTGTACATCAAGATCATAATAATCATACAATGTCCGATTCGCTATCCATACATTCCAACTCCGTCCCAATTTACCTGGGGTTCTCAGCCTCAGCAGAAGCCTGCGTTACGCTCTCGGGAGCAATGTTGCCCTCCGCAGAAATACTGTCCGGAACAGACTCGGGAGTGTAGTAATTCGAGCCGGGGAACTTGTTGCCGCCGACGCCAGGAGGCTTGGTGCCGACGTTGTTCCTCACAGCACCCTCACCCTGGAGCAGGACATCGTCCTTCTGGTCCTGGGTTCCAAGCGAGGAGATCTTCTTGGCCGGGACGACATCGTCGTCGTTCTCGGCGGGGTTCTTTGCGGGCTGCTCAGGCTTGTAGGAGACGTTGTTTGTAGGGTCGCCCTGGACGCTGACGGAGGCGCCGGGGAATTTGCGCTCTGCTACGGAAGAGACGCCAGCATCGTCGTTACCCATGGGGCGGGCGGCCCCGGTCTTGGACTGATAGGTGTTCAAGTCAAGCTGGGCCTGGGCGGCAATCTCGTTAAGCTGATCCTTTGAAGGTGCCATCATGTGTGTAAATGTGTGCTTGAGATGGTGTAAATGATGTAAAGATGGTGTAAGTGATTCGGAGTAGATTGATAGGATGATCCTAAGTGCGCAGTCTTTTTGTGGATGTTGATGAAGTAACTGATTGAGTGATGAAAAACAGAAGCATCGTAATTCAGCTTGGAGGGTTCAACTTATGTAGTTGTCGATGAGGCTCGCCATCTGAACTCTGCCAGCCGACGTCATCTCGATGATTGTCGCTGGTGATATCACTACCCGCCATTTTGTGGCCCTGAGGTGGGGAGGACTTATCTCATCGACACTGATCGAACGGGCCCGACGCCGCTTGGCCGCCAAAAACCTCCGGGCGTCCATGAAAAAACATACCTTTGACGTAGGAGTGATATCAGTTGTCCCTGAGAAAATGGTACCCGATCGGCCTGGCTGGTTTTCATCGGGCACTTAGGCTCGGTGAGCGGCCCGGGGCCGTGAGCGCTCCATATGTTCGGTCAATCACCCGGTCGCAAGTTAGCATCTCTTTAAGCGGGTCAGCGATCTGGAACGTTGCGGCATCTTAGACAGGCAAACGACCAGGCACAACCATCTTCAACATTCGATAGCAATGGATTTCAGGTGATAATGTTGGCGGACCAAGGTATCATTTGACTCTGCATTACAGTCATGAGGCCCAAACAGCCGCAGCTCATGCTTTTGAAATATCCCGACACAGCGCACCGATATAATTGTAAAGATGCACGCTGTTTTGGTAGAAAAGAAAAACATGAGCAACCAAGTCGTAATCCTGCAAGTCTCGTCTCGGGCATGAAGATATTGAAGCACAAAACCCCTCCATTTCTGCATCGGCAGTTTCCTCCTAATAGCTACCGGGCTCTCTGGTTGTTTTATAGAAGCGCTGTGCTTAGCCGTCGGTGCCGCTGCTGCGGAAAGTAGCGCACAGAGCAGCGTAGTGATGCGTGAGATCGAGGACGTTCTGCGGCAGACTGGTAGCCTGGATGATGCTCCTGACCTTGACGGCGCCCTCGTCCTCGATGAGTGTCCGGATAGTATGGAGAAGCTCGGGAGAAAACTCCGAGTACCACCTGTACTGCCAGGTTACGAGACGAATCACAGACGCTACGGTCTCGCGAGTGTTCTTGTTCTGCTCAAAGACCCGCAGAATGCCGGTCAAGGCCTTGGGACTGAACCTGGATGCGAGACAAGCTCTGTACGCCTCCACAGCCTCATCCGTGTGTTGAAGTCTCTCGGCAAGTGAACCGAGAATCTCCCATTCCTCGGCCGACTTCTTGTATTGCATGGACTGGGCGCGGTATTGGGCCATCTGCGTGCGCCAAATAGTGTAGACGCGCAGGTCCTCATACAACACCATGAAAAGGCTGTCTAGCCAACGCTCGCACAGCCGCTTGTTGTTCAGCTTGGACAGGTGATCATCACTTTGGGCGCCCTGTGATTTTGTCAGCAATGATTGCTAAAAGTTCGGTTCCAGCACTTACGTTTTCGGCGTCACCCTTCAACTCGCCAGGATCTATCGCATGGGTGGGCTTCTCAACCGCCTCGCCCTCCGACTGTCCATTTGTCGCCAAAGTCTCGGCAGTCGACTCGGTGTCTCCCAGCTTTGTCTCATCTTTCTCGTCCTTTTCCTCCTTCTCGTCGTCGTCCGAGTCCGATTCGGACTGGTCGCCGTTTGTCGTCGGGTCTGGAGTACCCCGAAGACCATCGGTACTCGGGTTGCGAGGTGGCTGTGGCTCATGCTTCTCTGACCGATACTCATCCTCCATAACGAAGACAGTGCTCCGAATCTTCAGCAGTTGATCCCAACCAATCTTCGCCGTCATCTCCGTCAAAATACTGTAGGCCTGCTTGAAGGTGCCCTTGTACACAGCGGCGCGCAGGTTCAGGAGGCTAGCGTCAACTTGCTCCGAGTACCTGGATTCGGGTTCGCTATCGATCTCATCGAGACGAGTTTCCGGCAGAGTTGGCAGATGAACGTCCTTAGGCTCAGGCATCTGTGGCGCATCCTTGTCCTGGTACGTGAACATGGGACAGGAGTTGAGAATGGTCAGGGCGTTCTCCCAGTCCTCCATGGCAACATAAACCTGTGCCAATCTTGCCCAAGTGCCAAACTCGCTAGGTGCGGCAATGGTGCTGCGATCAGCACATCCGAGAGCCAAACGAAGCCTCTCCTCCTTTTGTTCAGGGGTTGCGACAGTCTGCGCCTTCTTGAGCAGGAATTCGGCTTGGGTGTCGAGCATGACATAGTCCATTGGGGACTCCTTGAGAGCCTGGTGAAGGACGCGGACGCCCTCAACCTCTTCGTTGCCCATGAACAAAACCTTGGCCAACAGAGAGGAAACCTCAATGTTCTGGTCTCTCAGCTTCTCGAAGAGATTAATGCCCGAGGCATACCGGCCAGTAGTCTGGAAGTATTTCAGGAGGCCAGCGGTCAGATGGTTCGAGACATTGTTCGGCACTTGAACGACAGAGTCGGAACCCAGCTGCCAGCCTGGAGTAGAATCAGTATCGGAGTATTGAAGTGACAAGGCATATCATACCTCGGAAGAATAGCTGCTCGGCGGCATTGAGGAAACGGTGTTCGGTTTCGGTATTGGTGACGGGGTTGAACCTGCGCACACCCATAATCTTGCGAATGGTTTCTCCGCTTCCATCGTCAGCGTAGGAGTAAGCTCGGAGAACACTGCAGAGATATGTCTCGAGCCACAGGTCGTCCGTCGCCTTGCGCTTCTCGCCCCGCTCATCCACGCAGTAGCTCTCGACAGTACCAGGTATCGTGACGTGGACGCGCATATCGAGTCGCGAGAAGGCATTGTAGCAGCTAGTAAACAGGTCAGCGTCCGGGGGTTCGGCAATGGCGCATGGATTGGTCGTACCAGTAGAGACCTTCAGAGATCTTTGTCTGGGCGGCTTGGCCATGCTCGCGGTAGGTCAGGGTGTTGATGTAGGCGGCAAGACTGGCGGACGAGGAGGCATCGACACCGGTGACATGATGGTAAACGCCGAGCTGGAAGAGGAGCGGTCAGCAACGAAGGGGAGCTTGAGGGGTTCTCGAGGTTGCATACCTGTTTGCCAGGGTTTCTTGTGGCCTGCTTCAGGAGATGAACGAGATCAGGGGGGCCAAGCTCGCGCAGGGAGATGAGGGACTCGGTGCGGGCATCAATTGATTCAGACAGAATCTCTTCCGTGAGCCTAGTGACAGCATCAGCATGGTAGACGAGGATGGAGGTCGCAAAGAGCGGTTGACGGACTCTGGCACGGCCGGCGCAACCATTGCGGCGGTGTTGCTGTGTGTCAAGCTTCAGCGGTAGCGGATGGGCTCGAGGCTGTCGTCGACTGGATACGGTGTTAGGAGCTCCGAGGTTCGACTTGAAGCATGCGGTCGCGGTAGAAAAGCAGCTTCTCGTGGGAATTGCGAGTTGGAACAAGTGGCTGGGAGGAGAGGGATGGCCGCGAGGGGCTCTCAGTCGCAAACCGATATGTGGTCGGTGAGATTGGCGAGGGATAGATGCTTGCCTGGCCTGTCCTGGCCTCGTTTTGGCGTGGGACGGGAGCGTGGCAGAGGCGGGATGGCGAACGAGGGAGTGCGGCGTCAATTGATTGAGGTGCCCGGGTAAGGTACCTGAGGTAAGGTACAACAGCACTACCTTCCTTTGGGGCAGGTGGTGAGCTTGGACTCTCTTGTGACGGGTGTTGCTGCTGTTGCTAGGTACTGCTGGCTGCCCCCTGGCCTGGCGTTTCTGGTGCCGTCGCCTGCGGGTAATTTGCTGTGCTGATGGGCTGGAACACTTATTACTGGATTCGCAGCGGATAGCTGGGAACAATAGCAAGGGCCGCCATTGGATTGAAAGGAGTTGCTGAAGGGGGAGCTGGTGGGCTGGACGTGGAGCTGCCGCAGCTGGGCCTCGTGAAACCTGGTTTGCCATGTTCCTGCTTCTAGCCAGCTGCCAGCTTGTCCACTTCATTATGTCAGCAAGAGGAAGTGGAGCACAGACCACGCGTCCACCTCACAAAGTGACACATCACCGCCTGAGCCTCAATCTTTACCCTGTGGCGCACCGCACCAGCTTCATGTGGCTGCAATGCAGGCATAGGTACCAGCTCACATCGCTTTCCGGCACCAGGGATGCATTGTCACCCGACATCGACACCAATTATCAAGGCTCAAATTTTACATCGCATTATTGGGTATATTTGTGCAGTCATGATATGTCTCCATGCTGCATTCAATGCAGCATGGAAGCAATAGTCTCAATACTTGCGCAAGCGATGCGTCACGCGTTACAATACAGCCAGCTTCCTTCCTACCTACTCTTAGTAGATGTAGCGGAAGTTCTTGTTCTCCTGGTCCGTCAAATCATCGAAACCGTGAGTAGTGTCGATCTCGGCACCGTACTTCCTGTCCTTCTTCTTGTTGCGCCACACTAGGTTCCAGCGAAGGAACACGATGACACAAACTAGAACGGAGTAGCAGACGAGGTGAATCGTCAGCGCCTTGATGTAGCGGGGCGCATCACCGTCGAAAAAGACCTGCGGGCCGGCGGCGTTACCCGCGCACCAAGCCAGGAAGTTCAGCGTGATGCAGACCGACTTCTTGGTCTGTCCACCGACGTTTCGCGTCAACATGGACATGCCGAGACCCTGCGCCGCCCAGAAAGTGAAGACGATCCAGTAGCTGATCAGAAGACCAGCCTTGGTTGACTCATTCGTGTTCGGCACAGTCATGATAACAATCGTACCAATGAACGAGCTAAAAGAAGTCTCAGCTGAGTTTCTTCGCAGTGAAAGGGGGGCGGGTAACTTACGGGATTAGGAAGACGCCCATGGTGATCAGATTTTGGTTCCATTTCTTGCATGCCCATGCCGAGGTCATCAATGTGAAGATGATGATGGCACCAAGGACCATGGCCAGAAGCTGCGTCTGCAGAAGCGAGAAGTTCAAGCCCTTGAGGATGATGTTGTAGAAGGCGCCGAGTCCAGACGTGGGGAGAGTCGTGCAGATCTGGATGAGCATGTAGCAGTACGTCTGGGGGTCCTTGAACGCCTCCTTGACCTGGTAGGCACGGAATGTTTTGTTCTGCAGACCGGTCTGGTTGGAACGTACACGCTCAACCATGAGCTTCTTGTCCTCTTCCGAGAAGCACTTGGCACGCATGGGGCTGTCAGGCAGAGTCCAGAGCACGTACAGGCCCCAGAGGAAGGACGCGCTTCCATAGGTGATGAAGATTGCTTGCCACGAGCGAATGGCCGCGTTGCCAGGCGGGTTGCCATCCTTGAAGCTGGGATGCCTGATGTGGGAAAAGGCGTACGCCAATAGACCACCGCAGATCTGCTGCATGCCGTTCATCATGTACCAGTAGGTGACAACCTGGGCCTGCTCCGAGCGCTTGTACCAGATCGAACTCATGATCAGGAAGGCGGGCTGGCAAACAGCCTCGAAAATTCCAAGCAGAGTTCGGCAGGTGATCAGGGCCGGGTAGCTGAAGCACGCAGCGTGGCAGCAAAGCACAACGCTCCATGCCAGAATGTTGAAGCTGAGGTATTTGGCGACAGGCACACGTTGGATCAACCAGTTGGTCGGGTATTCAACGATCAGAACGGCAATCTTTACGAGGATTCGTCAGTAACTGGCCGGTCCGTTGTGTGTCATGAAGAAGCTACTCACGTAGATACAGGTGGTGAGCCATCCCCACTGCGGCAAAGTTCGTCAGTCATTGTCATACGTCGGACATATCTAGGACCTGATACTCACGTAGTAGTTTTGCTTGAGGATCGGAATATCATCGCGAATTCCCATGATGGAACTGAAGGACATGGTTCCCTTGTCCAGCGCCTGGAGGAAGTAGGTCACCACCATGATGGGCAGGACGCGTCTGTCGATAAGCTTCTTCAGACGCTTGTTCTCTTCCTCTGTGATGACAATAGCGCCGGTGGCATTGGCATACTCGGCGATTTCGTTGTCGATACGGTCGTAGTTGACGTGGTCGACTTTGGCGTCAGCACCAGACAAGGTGCGCTCGACCTGGGCGGCATCTAGACCCTTCTCTTCGGACTGGCGAATGATCTCAGGGGATGAAGGCTGAACGCCCTCCTGGCTGGCTCTACCCATCTTTGCGAAGCGTCCAAAGGTCTCGCGAAGAAACAGAGTGACTTGTCGAAGTGAGGGACGGAGGGAGTCAAGAAAGAGTCACATCGAGGGACGGGCGGAACAGGCGCGGCGACTATCTTTAAAGGGTTCTCCTCTCCGCCTGGATGTCGGTCTTCTCCAGACTCCAGATTACCCCGTGTGGCCCCAGAGTTCTCTCACCCCGCGGTCATGTTGGATGCAACGTTGGCGGTGTGGAGTTGGCCGTTACCAACTCCGTACAATGTCGGCCCAAAACAACCCGAAGCAGGCTCGTGATGGGCTGAGAGTCGTCTTTCGTCCAGCAGGCCTGAGGCAAAGATGGTGCCGTCTCTCTCATCTCTCGTCGTCGATTCGGCCGCGAATTGATTCACCACGGGTGTGGCGCCAAACAAGCATCGGTGTAATGCACTGCGACATCGGTTGTTCTGCTGTTTTGAGGACTATGCATTCGCCCTTTGCAGGCCTCGAGATAACACCAAGACATGGCTAACACCTTGGCGGTCGACTTCTCTGCCGCTGTTCGGGGAAGTGGTGTGCCGACGACGAGGATTATTCCGGAAAGCTGTCTTGGCGCAATTAGTTGACCGGGCGTATTTCCTGTTGGAACTTTGAAGGTTGGGGGGAAACACTGCAGAGTAAGGTGAAATGACCCCCAGCAACCCATCCCCAGAAGGGGTCACCACACCCCTATGCGGGGTACAACCAATCAGACATACATTTTATCCATTTTTACCCCAATCACAGTCAGTAGGCTAACTGAATCCAGCTCGTGTCATGTTGCTACCCCACAACACCCAAATCCTTCGGATGGCTCCAGACCAAGCCCTTGGCGGAATCTCGTCAGAACTATCCGGCCACGCAGACAGATGCTCGTCCAAAACATGACCCAAACTTTCGGATGAGCGGGCAGAGTGCCTCAGAGAAATGTCGGGCTCGCCTCCCATCATCCTTTCGAAAAGAAAGCTTGGCTATGGCCTCTGGACGATGATTCAGCGCGTTCGATGCAGTCTGGATAAGGTATGCCTGGTTCCACACACCCCACGATTGTTTTGCGGGGAGAGACCCTCCACAGCATCCGTCCCATCCTAACCCGTGGGGAAGAAGCCCAGCGGTGGGATATACGACGCTGTCAACTATGCATGAACCACAGCGATCTGCGGCCTTGTTCATGGGTTGACGGCTACTGAGGGGTGTGCTTCAACTCCATAGAGAAGCGCGGGGTATGATTTGGGGAAGGGTCGATCTGACATGACTTGGCTTGATCACTTGGCTCGATCGTCAAGGACCGCCTCCTCACGTTTGGGGAAGAAGTTGCATCCATGAGAAAAACACAAGAAATGTCTAAGCCCTATTCGAGGTTGTATCATTGGCTTCCCGCCTTGGCGCCTAGTTTCCCCTTGCTTAGCTCCAGAGCCGCAGAGGGCTTGGTTGCAACTGGTTAATGACTGAGCTTCTCTTGAGTACTGCGCACTTGAACTTCAGGCGAATTTGATTTGTATTAGTCTAAAATTGTGAAGATGAATGATTTCCGATATTGTATGGCAGAGCTCCTATCACGACTCAGCGCGAGCCATAACGTCGCGCACAATCCTGCCAAGCATCTGCAGTATTTTCGTGATGCCGAATAAGGAATACAACTTTTGACCACAAGACCGGCCAGTCATGAAGATACGTTACTAAGACGCCATGATCCCATTTCTCTGCCCATAGTCCGTCATGACTTATTTGTCTGTGTCTCTTTGGGTCGGAAGACTCGAAAATAACGAGCAGTCTTCGTGACCAGTAGCAAGTCCGTGGCCAGACTGTTCAATGCTAAAGCACAATTACAAGTCACCAGATTTAGTCCATAGACAGACCATCACATGTCGGTTGTGTATGCGCGTTGTTCACGACCGACTTGGAGCTTCCCAAATGACCAGCTGCCAATACTCCAATCGTTCATGGCAATCAAAAGAGAGTTTAATCACAAGTTTGTTGTTTGGGTTAATATTGTGCTGGGCTACTACTGTCACAAACTTTGATTGGTTTTATTCAATGAACCGATTCTCACACGATTTATTTTAGCCCGCTCAGCATTTAAGTGAAATAAATCAGGGTTTCCACTTATTTAATGGTCAACAAGACCAGTAGAATGTTCAGTACAGCTTCAAAGCGTAGGAATATCACTGCTAAAAAAAAGCAAAAAAAAAAAAACCACACGCTGAAGTTTATAGGAGCGATCTTGAAACCCTAGCATAGCTGATGATGGATGGCAGGTTGCCTAATCAGCAAACCTACCTTTGCATATCACCACTAGCAGACACGGCCAGGTAGTCGAGTGGTTGAGTGCAAGAGGCGATGCTTCTGGGTGATATTTCCCACAGCTTTCGTGGTCTACCACCATCGTTAGCTTCCCAGTAGTGTCATTAGTACACTGTTTTTCGTTCGTCTTTTGGTCAGCTAAGGTAGGCTACGAAAATTGACCAGATTTAAGAAAAAAGACAAGCCAAGCCAAGAAAGATTTTGACGCCGGCGATATTCAATAACAGTACATGCTGCACGAGTCTTACACTTGATTTGATGTTCAGATTAAGTATCTTCTTCTGGGAAAAATTGATATTTACTCATGGACGTTGACGAGAAATGCCACTGCTTATCGAGACACGCTGCAGAAGCCAAGCTGCTGCACAGGACTTCAAAACGCATGTCGGGATTCCATCTTCTCTTACACACTTATGAAGTTGAAGCCTCCAGTCGATGGTTCTATGAACCTACTTCATTTACCCGAACCAGCGCCTTTTCGGTTCCCGTGATAGCTTCATCTGACGGTATCTTTGAGTGTGGCGCAGTAATTGCTTGCGCCACTTGACATCATGTCCGCCAGATGCTGCGCCACGGCTCAGAGCTCTGCGCACGGAGCACCTAACCAATTTAATGATCTGCGAAAGTCAGGTCGCGTCAAGCAGCCACGCGCTGGTAGGGATTCCACCAGCGACATGCACCGCAGCGCAACTCCATCATCAGCATTGTTTCCCGCCGAGATACCCCTGAATGGCAGTCGCCAGTCCTGATACCAATAGGGAAGAAGAATATCAGTTTCAGTAATCCAGCTGCTCTCAGGAGCAAGTCGTCAGAATGGTTCGTTCCCAAACCATGCGACTGATCGCGACGAGCTAAAGCTAACCAACATGCAGCCGGCATTTCAGGCAATCAACGTCGAGCCCGAGGAGAACATTGACGACGAGATCGACACCACCCGCGAGCTCCATGTACGTGATTGATGTTCTCTATAGCTACTTGTGCCTTTCTGACAGGGGTGTAGGTCGATGAAGCTCTGAAGCGCTTCCAAACAGCTCTCAAGCTCCACGCCCAAGGCCCCCGATTCTTTGACGAAGCTACCGATGCCTACGATGATTTGTTCAAATCCGAAATTTTCAAGTACCCCGAGGCTGCCACCGAATACGACAGAGCAGAGCGACACCCCGATCAACTCATCACCGATCCCGCACTTGCTGGCAACTTGGAACTACAGGTTGCCGATGTCGATACGGCCACTAGCAGTCTACCTCAGGCATTTTTCCTCGCACACAAGAACCGCGGCCAGTTTCTCCTCGATAAGACCCGCCATGCAGCCCGCGTCGACGGCGCCACCTACTTCGAGAAAGATGAAGCCCTCCAGAACATGCGAAGCGCCCTGACCGATTTCAACGCCGCACTCGATCGCGATCCCTCTGACGCCGAGCTTTGGAGACGCACGGCCCGCGTCGCTGCTTCTCTGAAGAGTTCAAGAATAAGTAGATACTGCCTGGAAGCTGCCATCGAACTCGACGATGATCCGGCCGTTTTGGAGGTCGAACCGCCATCCCTTGCCGAAGGTTTCGCAGGACAGCAGTTGAAAGACCAACTGAAAGTTCTGAGCGACGAGATTGCTTTGTCCCATCCGATCATGGGCCCTTGGGTCAAAAGAGAGATGCCCGATTTCATCAAACGTCATCTCGATCCTATCCCCTTTTTACCGAATCCCATTAAGGACCTTGAGTCTACGCGCACTACGGTCGAGGAAATTGGCAAAACGCGTTTGACAATCGCCCTCCCGAATCCATCATGGGTCGACCTCGGAATGGCGCTCATTCATTTTGTCCTCGAGAGAGGACAGACGAGCCGAGCAGTAGTCATTGAGCTCCCCGAGATGGAAGCTGACGAGGATGTAGTCATGGAGAGTCAGCCAGAGAAAGAAAGCCAAGTAAACGGTTCTGAGGCCAAAGAGGAATCTGTCGACAACGAGAAGAAACCAGAAGCCAACGGGGAGAAGAAATCTGCCGAGAATGACAAGACTGGAGATGAAAAGGAGGCCACCCCCGAGGAGGCTCCGAAGGTCCCCGAAACCACTCGCGAAACGCGGAAGGGAAGAAGCGCCTCTCAGCCGAATAGAAAGCGATCGCAGTCAGCCGCTGGGCTGCCGGAGAACCAAGATGACGAAAGTCTCGTTGAGAAGAGGAGCAAACGTATCCGACGGAGGGAGACAGCACAAGTGGAGGAGGTCGTCGATCCCAGTGCTGTGCTTGCATCCCAGTTGGCTCCCTACCAAGCAGCGGACCAGAACCTATTCCAGGCCACCAAGAACATGCTGGAAAATATTGGCGTCACGAACCAGGCCGTGTTGGATCGGATCAGCGAAGTATTGGATTCGTTGGCATCCGAGGATCGCGCAGCATCCATCAAGAACCAAGCTACCATGGATCTTCGAAATGCTTTCGTATCCTTCAGCGAGGAGAACGCGAAGATTCTGCTCAATAAGCAGGCTCCAGCATCTTTAAGTCTATCGTCCTTCCTCGAGCACGCCAAAGGTGGTTCTCAGAAGATGTCTGTCATTCCTCCGTTCAAAGAGACCCAAGGCATTGTCGCCTTCGCTAAGCGAGTCAACGCATCCTGGATGACCGCTCAAGAGGTCGCCTATGAATGGATCAAGACAATCTGCCCAAGCTACCTACAAACCAAATGGTCAGATGCAATGAAGACAGCCGTCGTTCAGGTTATCAGCCGATTTGACCAAGACATTCTTCAGGCTATCAACTATGACCTGGAATGCGCACATCGCTCAGCGGGTAACGAAGACGCCTTTGCCTTCATCAAGGATATTGTTGAGATGTTGTTCGAGATTCACCTCGACGTATACGAAAGGATTACGAACCCTAATAGCGTCGTGGACTATTCTATTCGTGTGGAGGCCAAGGGCCGCCTGGGTCGTTGGCTGGATATTGCCTCGGGTTTGCTTCGAGGAAGCCCTCAGGAGGGCAATGAGAAGCTGACAGCCCGGTTCCTTTGGGCTGCGATCTTTTCCACAACTCTGACGGAGAACGCCTCTAGAGAATACATCCTGCAGTGCTGGACAAGTTTACGGGATTTCCTCGCAGATGGCCAGGTCGACCAGCTCTATTTGCCCAACAATCCGGTCATACCAGAGATTTCAGAGGCTGCAGCCGACAGGGAGATCTCAAAGTTGACAACCATGGACTTTTTCCTCGGCCTCTTCCAGGATAACGTTAGTGATCCCGTCGCTGTCATCGAGAATCTTGAGCCTGTTCTCAACCCTAGCTCCGTCTACGTGTCAATTCCGTCCGAGGAATCCGGAAAGAACGGCGAGGGATCTGGGCGCTCCAAGCCCAAGAAGGTTCCAATCAAGGAATACGCGACGCAGAGTTTGCAAGACTTATGGAGGTTCCTTTTAGGCACCAGCACAGAGCTACGGTTATTCCTTTGGTCACGTCTCAGTGATGCATACGGCACGATCAAGTATTCTACGAAACAATTCTCATGCCAACTAAGGGCAATTGAGATGCTCACTGCCGATCTTGAGAGCGACAGCTACCTGAAGAATGCACCGGAAACCAGGCCGCCACTTTTGCTCAAGATGCTCAAGTCACTCGATGACCTCTTGATCACGGCTCTTTCGCTAGCGCTGAATGACACTTCTGCCTACGACATTGTTGACGAAGAGCACCTGCGAACGACTTCTGCAGCTCTGGCTAAGCTGAGCTCTATGCTTCATGCCTCAGCGATGCACGAGGATGAAATCCGCATCGGCATGACGCGCATACCACCCAACAGCCCTTCGTTCCAGGCATTCCTCAACAAATTGCGTGAAATCCAAGTGCGCGTGTGGTGCCTCCAGTACACGGTGATCAAGGTCGGCGTCAACCAGAACCGGACAATGTTTCCTCAGCCTGAGATGGAGCTCGCAGACTACCTGTCAGCTATACATCAAGTCCTAGGTTTGAGAAAGTGTTGCAAGGCATCCAACAAGATTTTCCTCAAGATGATGCGCGTCGAGCTTCTCAAGTTCAAGAACATTGAAAACTGGGAGGACTACCTAGGCCAAGTCCTTTATGACCTTCACGGATTGAAGCTCGGCGTAGGCGTTGGAGAGGTTCAAGACCATGGATGCCCGCCAGAGAAGCTCGAGAAGCGCAACGCGATGCAACTTGTCGACAAAATCACGGTTTTGGCAAGGAGGATGCCTAGGAAGGACTTGCTCAAGTCAGACCTCAAAACAACGATCGAGCACATGCAGGGTGCAATTGGCCAAACCAAGTCTACTCCTCAAATGATTCACAACCTCAGGAATTTCACCGAATATCTCAAGCGGCCTATTCATCCACTGCGATTGTATCAAGCTTTGACTGGCGGTGTCCAGCTCGATGTTGTTGCCGTCAATACGCCAGAGAGCGCCCTCGCCAAACATGGCTGGTTCTTCCTCCTAGGCATGATTGCGCTCACAAGGTTCAAACAAGTCGATTTGAGCAAGAGACAGACACCCGGCGCCACTGACGACTTACGACTTGCTGCGACCTTTTTGCGACTCCAACTTCAATTTACTCCGGATAAGTGGGATGCGTGGTTCCGTCTTGCTGAATGCTTTGACTACGAGCTTGACGAAGCCGTCTTGTGGTCGGCCGACAAAATGAACAAGGAGCGCGGTGAACTACTCAAGTTCCAGCGCAACTCAATTCACTGCTACACGCTTGCGCTTTCCAACTCCTGGGAGGTTGACATCGATGACGAAGACGAGGACCCCTTGTACGAGCTCTATCACAACTTCGCCATGCGGTTGTACGCATCCAGCCGTGAGCCCCTTGCAATGGAGCCATTCCAACATGCAGACCATGAACGTTTTTTCATTGAGAATATGGGGAATGGGACATTCAAGAGGGCCGTTCACGAAGAAATGCAGGACTACAAGGTGTGGAAGTACGCCGGAGGCTTGTTCAAGCGAGCCATACGACGTAAACCACAGGACTGGAGGTGAGTCTCATGTCGAGCAACGCGTCACTTTGATACTGATATCTTGTAGGAACCCATTTATGCTTACGAAGTGTCTCTGGAAGATGTACCAGAAGCCTGTCGATCAGTTGTCGGAGAAGAATCGCCAGACTCGTCCTTCAGTTGACTATTTGATCTCGGCTCTGGAGCACGCCGTCGAGGTGGTTGCCGCTGTGCCCAAATCAAGGCATAGCGACCCGATCTTGGAGCCTCACTACAAGATTGTGTCCATTGTGCATAAACTCGTCATCCGAAATGATCTCACGTGGCAAGAGGGTGCTGATATTCTGTCAAGACAGCCATTTGGCATGGAGCTAGGCGATGATATTACTATGAATGATGTCGAAGATTGGGAGGAATACGTCATCAGGAACCTGCACCACCTTCGAGACAAAGACAAGTCTAACTGGCAGCATCGCATTATCATGCGACACGCACGTCTCTTGTTTGACGAAGATGGCGAGTCTCCCGAGCTTGTCCAAGCCAAGGCGGCATTCAACGTCCTGAGAGAATCCATGTTCACGAAGACGATGGTCATGAACGTCTGGAAGTGCGATGCCGAACGTCCCGGGCGACATCACGTTTACACTACTCAGTACATTCGATTCATGGTCCGACTTTTGGTGGTCATGAACGACCGAGTCAACCTGGAGATGGTACTGCGACGCCTGAGAAAGAAGGGCGCCGACTTCTACCATTTCAGCGATTTATGGCAACACTGCTGCATGGCCTATGTCCGGCTGTTACGGCAGGGCTTCCAGATTTCTCAAACTCTGGAGGACTCGTTCAAGTCAACATCGATGGAGGAGTTGGAGATTATGGCAGATCGCATTACCGAATGGGCAGGGGGTCCTTCGACCGATATCCCCGCTTTCAACTGTCTGAAGGAGACCATAGAGCTGAAAAAGCTCAATGGTGGACTTATGAAGGCGGGTGCGCTGGACGACCTCATCAACGACTGTTACGCGATCATCTACCAAGAGATTGGCCCTACCTTGCCAGGCCCCGAGCCTCACGAAGTTCTCGAGGCGCGCGCTAGAGCCCGCGCTCGGGAGGAGGCTGACGGGGGCAGTGAGCTGAAGCCACAAAACTCGCTCGGAAACCTGTTGAACCCTCAGGGCTCACAAGACTCCGTCGCGATGGAAGAATCTGGCGATAAGAGTGCCGCAGCCCCTGAGGCAGTCCCGAGACGCCGTGTCGGTGTGCGAAGGCCTGACATTATTCGCAAGGCTGAGCAGGCCTTTGCTCGATTTGGCGAGACTCCCAAGGCAGCGGTCGCGCCGTCAAAGTCCCGGGTTGGTTCGGTCTCGAGCGGCAGAATGGGACAAACGCCTACGGGAGACGTCGACGAGGGCAGCGACGCAGAAGAGCATGCCGATGGTGCAGAGGGCCGTGAGGATGGCGAAGACGTGGAGATGAAGGACGACACGGCTATTGAGGCCGAAGAGGGCGAAGAAATGGATGAAGGCGAAGAGGGCGAAGAAGCCGAGGACGGCGAAGAAGAGGCGCCTGCACAGGGCACAGCAGCATCCAGCCCTCGGGGTAGTATCCACGACTCGGCCGATGACGAAAGTGAACTTAGTGACGTTCCTGATGACTGGGACGAGGAACCCCCGCCATCGATGCTCTTCCCCAACCTTAGGAAGAGTGTGGACACAGCAAGGGAAGCTAGCGGTGATTCCACGGAAGAAGAGGAAGAAGATGAAGAGGAAGAGGATGAAGAAGAGGCAGAGGATGAAGAGGGCGAAGAGGAAGAGGAAGAAGAAGAAGAAGAAGAAGATGGTGAAGAGGTAGAAGAAGCTGAGGAGGGTGAGGAAGAAGAGGGTGAGGAAGGAGAGGTTGAGGAAGAAGAGGGCGAGGAAGAAGAGGAAGAGGACGAAGATGGAGAAGAACAAGCTGAGGAAACTGTTGAAGAGTAGTATCCGACACAGCCATATTGGACGAGGTCATCGTTTGACCAGTGGCTTCAAGAGCTAGTAGCACGGCGGCGGTCATGAGGGACGAAACATTGATTGAGTTGGACAGGGAATCACCTTGTCACTAGGTTCTTTGAGTATTGTATGAGATATTGTTAGCGTACCAGTGAATGGACAGGGCAAACAGCATGATTTCCAGCCCAAGGCCAGCAACACCTCTTTGACTCTTCATCCTGGTGAACAACAATCTGCTGTTCAGTGAGTTTTTCAACGCCTTGGTGGTCCTCTTGAGCTAATATTTCTTTGCAAGCGGTCTAGTCAAGCCGCAGCCTCTGTGGCATGCCACTTCACGATGTCTCATGCTGCTGATAAAGCCGCAGCAACCTCATCAAGCCGCATCAACCTGACGAGGGACTGTCGATGACCTCAGCGAGGCAGGTTATAAAAGGGGGCCTCTCTTTTCAGAAACCTCGCCGTCTACAAACCTCCTCAAACCGTCATCAATCTCTACTTCTTCACCTCTACTACTACTTCATACCAAATACCATCATCTCAACCTCAAGATCGTACAAGCATACCAAGTTTCAAACCAAACCAACAACACCAAACAACTCTACCAATACCAGTCAGCCGCCGCCAAGATGTGCACGTACTGGAAAGCCAAGCGCGAGGACTGCAGCCACACCGTCTACCGGTGGGAGGTCCGATGCCAGGAGGCCCGCATCAAGAAGAAGGCCTGCAAGGTCTGGACTTACAAGACCGAGTGGGAGATGGGCCTCTGCAACGAGTGCCTGACCGAGGGCCGCTACGAGTCAAAGTCGACATACGCCTAAATCTGTACGTGGGATCATTCATCGTTCTTGCTTCATCAGAGTGACGGAAACTCGTGGGGTTTCGGTCGGAAATATGGGCGGAACGTGGTGACGCACAGGCATGTGTGTGTGTATAGTTGAGGCGGGAAGAGGGCGAGAACTGGGATAAGATTGGCGGTCGTTAGGGACAGAAATGCATCGGACTTGTCTCGGTTTTCTTCTGAGGAGACCCCCTATCAGCTCAATTCGAACATTTAAACAGTCTATTATTTATTCGTGCTGTGATTGACTCTAAAAAAGCAGAGAAAAAAACATCTGGACTGTAGAGGTAGCAAATACCAGAGCAAGGTAAGTTGGCGAAGCTGTAATTGGAAGCTATCCAAGGTAGTTAGTTACTGGGGTGAGGTAAGGTAGGAGCTACCCCACCGTGCCCCTGCCCGCCAACCACGTTCCCGTCCAGCTCCCAGTCCCAGCACGCTTGCGCCTTCCAGTGGCCGCCTAGGAAAGGGACCTGCCGCACCCAGCCAGCAGCGCAGGCGGCAATTTCCGTCGACGACCTTCCACCGGCCGACCAACCTTCAACCAAGCTTGCTTCCATCATCAACCCCTCCGCGACACCCAACGAGACATCGAATCCCGCGACCGACCAATTTTCCTCCACACGCACATCGTCACTTTCCGATTGATTTCATTCCGATAGAAGAGAGAACCCGCTCGCGTTTCCAGAGGGGTTGCTGACCATCACATCACATCAACGTCACGAATACACACACACATACACAACAATGGCTTCCTCAGACGCAAAGCCCGCGCAGGACAAGGCTGCGGCCGACGCCAAGGCCGAGGAGACGACGCAGCAGCAGGCGGCGGCCAAGAAGCCCGCGCTGGGTGAGGATGACGAGTTTGAGGACTTCCCCGTCGATGGTAGGTCTTGTTTGTCCCTCCGTCCCCCGTCTTCCGGTCAAGCTAGCGAGCATCTTTCCTCTGGATCAAGCGGTGGGACAGTTGGCTGGTCGCCATCTCTACTCAAGGATTGATGATCCTGGATCCGCAATGCGCCGTGTGGCAGGCACCACTAGAGTGTCTGGGCATGGCCAACAAAAGACAACGAAGCTGGTGACTGACGTGCTGCACAGACTGGGCTCAGGAGGACACCGAGGCGGCTGCTGGCGGCAGCGGCACGACGCAGCACCTCTGGGAGGAGAGCTGGGACGACGACGACACGAGCGACGACTTTTCTGCGCAGTTGAAGTATGAGACCTAATCACCAAGACATACGGAACGGTACTAACAATCGTCCAGGGAGGAGCTGAAGAAGGTTGAAGCCAACAAGCGACGCTGAGCTAGTCCACATCGTGTGGATCGTTGCATGCACGAGTGGAAGACGGATACGACGTTTGGGCCAGGCAGGCTGGACGAGACTACGGAAATAGACTACGTACAAGCTCTAGACGACTGGCAGCATACCAGTAATGAAATTCAAAACAAGGGCACAGGGTTTTCTTTTGGCACCGGAAGTTGTTCTATGTTTTTACTTTTTATTCGTGTGTTCGTGACGGTTTCTAGGACATGGCACGGGGCATTACGTTCATCATCACCGCCCTCCTCTTTTTACGGGCGTACCTTTCTCATATCCATGCATGCTCTCCCGGGCCTAGAGACTGGGCTTGCCAGCTCGACCTTTTAATCCCATCTATCAGACCGATCAAGTCATATAGAGCGGGGCCACCTCTTCTACGCTGGCGAGGATTTGTTTACTTACTCGACAGAGCAACGACACCAGGGAGGGCCTTGCCCTCGAGGAGCTCCAAGCTGGCACCACCGCCGGTGGAGACGTGGCTGAGCTTGCTCTCGACACCGTACTTGGCAGCGACAGTGGCCGTGTCACCACCGCCAATGATGACGATCTTGCCGCCCTCGGCAGCGGCGACGGCGGCGTCGAGGGTAGCCTTGGTGCCGTTGGCGAACTTCTCCATCTCGAAGACGCCAGGGGGGCCGTTCCAGAGGATGGTCTTGGCCTCGTCGATGGCCTGCTTGTACAGCTCGATAGACTTGGGGCCACAGTCGAGACCCATCCACCCGTCGGGGATACCAGACTCGTCCGTGGCAGAGTCGGTGTTGGCGTCCTTGTCAAACTTGTCGGCGGTGACGTAGTCGACGGGGAGGACGAGCTTGACGTTGTTGGCCTTGGCCTTCTCGACGAGCTTGCCGACGGTCTGGGCGCCAGACTCGTCGAAGAGAGAGTTGCCAATGCTGACGTTCTCAAGGGTCTTCTTGAAGGTGAAGGCCATGCCACCGCAGACAATGAGGGTGTTGACCTTGTCGAGGAGGTTGTCGATGAGCTGGATCTTGTCGGAAACCTTGGCACCACCGAGGATGGCAAGGAAGGGGCGCTGGGGGTTCTCGAGGGCCTTGGCGAAGTACTCGAGCTCCTTCTTCATGAGGAAACCAGAGGCCTTCTGGGGGAGGTCTACACCGACCATGGAGGAGTGGGCGCGGTGAGCAGTGCCGAAGGCGTCGTCTAGGCAGATGTTAGCATGGATTCAAAGGGTGTGGCGTGATGCAGTGTCAAAAGACGTACTGATGAAGACATCACCGAGAGCAGTGAGGCCCTTGCGGAACTCCTCGACCTTGGCCTTGTCAGCCTTGGTCTTGTTGCCGTCCTTGTCCTTGGCGGAACCCTCCTCCTCGATGTGGAAGCGCAGGTTCTCGAGCAGGACGACCTGGCCGTTCTCGGCCTTGTTGACGAGGGCCTCGACGTCGGAGCCGACGCAGTTCTTGGCGAACTGGACGGACTTGCCGAGCAGCTTCTCGAGCTCGGGAACGACCGGCTCAAGGCTGTACTTGGGGTTCTCCTGTCCGTTAGGACGGCCCAGGTGGGACATCAGGACGACGGCCTTGGCGCCATTGTCGATCGCGTACTTGATGGTGGGGACGGCACCGGCAATACGCTGGTTGTTGGTGACCTTCTTGTCGGCGTCGAGAGGGACGTTGAAGTCAACCTATGGAGAGGGTCTGTCAGTGACTGGGGGCACAGCAAGCTTGTGATTGAACAGATTGAATATGGAATCGCAATGCTTCCGCGGTTGAAGACTGCTCCGGGTGCAATAACCGCGGCCCGTCCCGTACTCGTCGCCAGAATACGGAACCGGGTCTGAGGTCATACCCGGGATCAAGCGTAGTGTAGTGAGGGTGGCATGGTGGGGTAATGGGCACCGCTGGTGCTGCAGAGCACGCAGAAGAGCGCGGGGCAGAGCAATGCCAGGGTACTGGAAGGTTGGTATCGTTGACTTACGCGAATCAGGACACGCTTGCCCTTGAGGTCGACGTCGGTGATGGCGAGCTTGTTGGAGAGAGACATGGTTGCAATTGGGTATACTGGTGATGTAGGAGAGTTGAAGGAAAAGGAAAAAGAGAAGAAGTGGAAAAGGTTGTGAGGTATATTTAGGAAACGGGATGGGATGGCGTGGATGGATGGATGGTAGGGACCTGATGGAGGGACAACCGGCGCAGGAAAAACACGCAGGACCTTGACCTGGACCTGCTACCGTCAGGAGCGTCAGGTTACCACCGTCCAGTCAATCCAGTCACCTTCAGTGGTTCAACAACGTTGAGAGGGACCTTCGAATGGTGGGGTGCCTTGCTGCTCTGTGCTGGCGGGGTGTTTTGCATGACTTTTTTTTTTGGCTTGTTGGCGGGGTTGATTTGTCTTAGTGGGGAGCTCTCTCTGCTGTCTGGGTGGCCCAGGCGGTGCTTCCTGGCTGGGTTGCTCCCATCCTTGGGCAGCCTGCAGCAGCAGCAGCAGCAGCTTTCCACTTCCATTTCCACTGAGGCGCAGGCCCCGGGGGATTGGCGGCTGCAAGGTGGGAGCTGCCCCGCCCCTGTTTGTGACGTGATGGTTGTCTGATAAGCTGCCTCAGCTCACATTCTCACCATCTGCAAACCCCCGGCTCGGGCTTCCAAGACGTCCTTGCCGGGATGGCCACCATCGCGAGACGTGCATGCAGCGTTTTGAACAGCTCGTTTCCTGTTTCGCTGCTATAATTGGGCAGTCAGATCATGTTGACTGCTCTCTGGAATTTATAACTGAAGAACCTGTCGGAGTTGGGAGCTATCCGGGTTGCCAAGGGGCTTGTCACTAGCACTACCTATATCAGAGAGCCTCAATAGGACCGAGAGATTCGCCGCGTCCTTCACGCATGGCGAGCATAAACCGCACTGCTCAGACCACATCTTGCTCAACCACGAGATATTGGTGCTCATCAAGTTCTTATAATGGCTGCAATTTATTGCTATGTTTTGACAAAAGAAAACTGACGTCAACCAGGTAACAGGAACCCCGTCTTTTCGGGAATTCCATGCCATAACACCGAACGCCTGTAGCCCTATTGCAGCACCCGGTGCTATTTTGTAACGATCGGACAAAACAAATCAACCCTCCCAGAACCGTTGAACGCCAGATGGGCCTGCAACGGTGTGCGACCTGCGACCTGTGCTGGCCTATGCCAACCGGTAGACGAAATCATTTATGTTGTGTGCATTTATGTAGGCATCTAGCTAAGACGGATGTGATCGTCGTCGCGAGCCGCGGGTCGGTTGTCGACGTCGGAGGCAGAGTTGGAGAGGGACAGGTAGGCAGTCCACGCAATACCAATGGTGGAGACAAATGGCTGTGATATATAAAGTTAGAGGAGCGAAAAGCAAGAGCGATGAACTGCCACTTACAAGCTGGAACTGCACCGGCATGAGGCGGAAGTTGATGATCTGGACGGCGGGCCACACGGCGAAGTTGGCCTTGAGCGTCGGAACGTACATGTCGCGCAGCTTCTGGAAGACGGCGCGGCGGCCACCACCCTCGGCGACGGTCATGACGGTGAAGAAACAGGCGATACCGAAGGGCGCAAAGATGAACTGGTCAAAGGCAACGCGCTTCATAGCGGGGACGAAGGCGCTGCTCTTGGTGATGGGGAAAGCCGTAGAGAGAAACTTGAACCAGCGGAACTGCAGCGGCGCCATGGCGAAGCCGTAGGCCATAAAGCGGGTGAGGCGCTCGAAGTCGAAGGGGGGAGGCAACAGGCCCGAGTTGGGGATCAGGTCCTTATCCGAGAAAGGGTTCTTTCGGTCGAGGTCATGGATCTCGATGGCGACCCTATCGTCCTTGTCGACTCCTCCAGGCTTGCGGACTGCCTTCTGTCGCAGAGCAGTGATAGTTTGGGCGGTAGTATCGGCGATGCCACCGAGGATAGCGTTGGTCACCATCATGGTGAGTACTGCGACAAAAGTGTCAGTAAAGCTGCGTAGGTCTAGGGTGGCGAAATGCCCCAAGGGTAAGAAATGTGAGACTTACGTGGACGTTCATCGTAGTATTGATTGAAGCGGGCAGTCAACCTGGCGACGAGCGCCATTTCGATGAAGAAGATGACTGCGTGAAGCAGTGGCTAGGTAGCGGCGATATCAAGTCAGTCGAAGAACCTATGAGGGTACGATGGCATTTCGCGGTTGGGTCAAGGTGGAAGGCGGCGCGAGCGCTTGGACGGACAAGACAGGCGATTCAGGCTCAGGAATGTCAAAGTATTGGGACGGGAACCATGTGCAACGAGACGGGCAATGTAGGTGTACAGGCAGTTGTAGTTACGGGATACTGAGATGGGGGATGGCATACAAGGCGTCCGTAGAGGTATTTGCCGTTGACGGCTCGCACGATGCGACGGCGAGAGAGTTCCCACGACATGGTGATGGATATGTCTTGTGGAGGCGAATGGACGATTCGGGTCTCTTCTTTTCTGGGCTGGGCGGCGCGGTTCGACAAGGTGCGCCCGGGGCAGCAGCTCCTATCTCCTCAAAGTGAGGTAACAAATGGACAAAGTGTGCAAATAACGAGCAGGCCGAGGGGTCTGGTTCCTCTTGGGCCGGTCTTGTCTATCGCTGTCGGCTTGATAAGGCAAGTAAGGGAAGGAAATGTGCAGCGGCGTTCTGCTGATGCTTCTGGGGGCTTCGAAAAGGCTGCGCTGGGTACGGATGCGATGACGACACAGTAGCCAAAGATTCGCTGGTGGCGCTGGACGGGGACGAAGATGATTGGTCGATGCCGCTGTCTAGGTACTAAGTAGGTGGTGTCTGCTGGCGTCGGGCAAGGCGACGGAGGTTTTGGTCCAGATGGTGGCACCTCCTTTCGCGGGTATTACGAAAGGGCACGAGAACAGAAAGGAGATGTGTGAGCAGAGTGAGGAAAGAAACAAGGGAAGGAAAGCTGATCACCACTTGGCGAAGGGAGGTAGGAGCTGCGTGGTTTAAGATGGGGAACGGGCAAGGTGTGAAAGATGGAGCAGATAATGTGCCGCAGCAGCAGGCAAGGCAAGGAAACCAAACAATCCTGGCCAGGCAAACACACACAGGCAACACAGGGAATCAAAACTCATGCCCTCCGTTGCCTCCCTCTTGTCTCTGCAAGGAAGGTGCCAACAGGTGCGCCTTTAGCTGCAGGGTCTCTGTAAACGCAATCTGATTGACTGATGGTGGTGTTGCGGCTTTGCGTGCTTCAAGACAGCCCAGCGCTTCCTGCTCTTGGGCATTGAATTTGGAAGAGAAATAAAAAATACTGGGGCGAAAAATGCTGGATGCCGCCGATGGCTGATGGCACATCGAGGCGAGCGGAGTTTCGGACGGGCGCCACACAAATGGCACTGTGTCACTGTGCGCCCGAGAGTGGAGCCACGGCAGTTAGGCGGCCAGAGCATGCTATATTTGGTCAATCCGTTGGTCGTTGGGCGGACTCCTCCGCGGCCCCGACCGTGCCGAAGCCGCCCAGCAGTGTGCCGCACAGTGCTTGCCCCCCTCCATCTCGGCGTCGATCACCGAGTCCCTTCTTCGGCGCATACTGCGTATCTCACTCTCTCAACGCCTTCCCTTCCCTTACCCACCGAGAGGAAGACCGGCGGCACACACCTCGCTGAAGAATACAGAAGACGGGAAACACCACCACCTCAGTTTAGTACTTGGGATGGATCGCCTGGACCACCAGACTCGCAATGTTCCAGCAAACAAGTCCGCATTGAACCCCAAACACAAGACCTCTTTTCCGATCAATGCTTCTGTTTCACACCCGGCCCCGATCGTGGGGTAACCGCTGTAGCTCTGCCCACGAGAGCCGCTGACGTGCTGGGGACGCCGTCCTAACTGACTTCTGACAGCCTCTCGGAACGTCGTCCATTCTCCATGCCACCGAAACTCAGACATGCAACCTCCCCATCCAATCACCTCAATCTCACTGCTGCCCTCACGCTACGTCGTCTACATGCGAAATTTGAGGCTTGAGCTTGTTTAAACATTAAGGGTCCCAATGGCAGGATCCTCCTTGGTCTGTACACGTAATCGTCCTATTCTACTGTTTCTTCCCTCCCCCCCTTTTGTTTCTTCTCGGCCCTTGGTTCAGACGAATCGTCACAAACAACAGATTACAATTACCAACACCCGATTCAGTTCCTCGCAACTTTGTTTCCTCAGAGGTAAACGTTGACCGACTCGCGAGAGTATCCGTACGTCGTGGGCCACTGGCTGTAGTCCGGCTCGAAGAGGATGGCGTCATTGCAGTCGCTGCCCAACGAAGTGTTGTTGAGCCACGCCTATGTTAAATCCCAGTCAGCTACTGCATAGATAGTACTGTGTAAAACGGCCACCAAGAAGGTTAACGCAGATAACGGGAGGTTTCATTCACTTACCGGCTCCCAGTACCAGAGACCCTGTCCCATGCCGTTGGGCACGTCACGCACAATCTGGAGCGTCTTGTGCATCCATTCAACCTGGCCCTGAACGTTGTAGGGAATCGAGGGCTCCGAACTCTCGGGGATGGGGTTCCATCTGCCGTCGCATAGGGCGGGATAGTCCGTCTCGACAATCTGGGCAGGCTTCTTGTACTTCTTCGTCATCGTGTGGAGCACGTTCTTGATGTTCTCGAACGTCGCCGAGGTGCCATAGAACGGGTAGAAGCTGAATCCAAACGCGTCCCATGCCGAGAGCGGCACGCCGTTCTCCACGAGCGCGCCGAACCACCTCTCCTGCAGCGTCAGGTTCCAACCGTTGTCGATGTGGATCATGACCTCGGGCTTGGGCACGCCAGCGCACGTCGCGTCCTTGACACCCGCGCGCGCGGCCTTGAAGAGCGTCGCCAGGTTGGCGAAGCTCTTGACCAGCGCCGGCCAGGGCTGCACGTCCACGTCGACCTTGCCGACCGGCCAGAGGAAGCCGTGGCGGATCTCGTTGCCAAGGGAGACGAGGTCCAGCTTCACGCCGGCATCGTGGAAGGCGACGAGCGTCTCGCGGACGTACTCGCGCAGCTTGCCGGCCAGGGGCTCCACCTCCGTCGGCCACGTCGCCGGGAGGGGCTGCTTCTGGGGATCGGCCCAGCTGTCGGAGAAGTGGTAGTCCAGGAAGAGGCGCTGGCCCTTGCTCTGGAAGCGCTTCGCGAGCTCGATCGTGTAGTTGAGGCCGTAGGTCCCGTCGGGAGGGTTGACCCACAGGCGGAGACGGACGCCGTTCATGCCGCCGTCGGCGAGGATGTCGTCGGCGGGCCGCGAAACGTTGCCTCGTGCGGTGTCGATGAAGATGTTGTTGGACTCCTCCAGCATCTTGAGGGAGCTCAGATCGTGACCCTTGTAGAAGAAGGGCTTCTGGGGGCCGGCACTTGTCTCTGGTCAGATCCAATTGCTCAAGAGCGACCAATGAACTTACTTTCTGCCCTCCAGGGCGGGCGCGGCCGCCGCCAGAGCTGTGAGGCCGAGCAAGGAGAGGAGCTGCGATGCGATCATGGCGAAGCGGTGTCACGTCTCTTGCGCGTCGTCTCTCACTGACTTGCGCCGAAGTCGCCCGTTATATATGGCTCACAATCAACGGCTAATTGACTGCCTCACATGACGGCAATCATCGAGCCGCCGGTCTGCTATGCCAAGAGCAGAATAGACGCGGTCCAGCTGTCACGGGGGCTCGGCGCTGTTTTTCTCAATTCAATGTAACGACTCGACGGAAGATCTCGAGGTAACCCAAATGAATGCGGGGATACATCGCGGGGTTGCCGGGAACCGACCCCATTCTCGGCCGCCCGGCCATTGGTGCGCCTGGGTCAGGCCCCTGGTCCATCCCGCAATTTCGGTCAATGTGCCTCCAGCTTCAGTTCATGGTCCAGGGTGCCAAGTTCCAACTGCCTGGGTCATCACCACTAGTCACTGTTGGCAGGTGGAGACGAAGCTCTGAAATGAGGGCAAAAGGCAGGGCCCAGACCGGAGTATCACGGTCTGCAGCCGAGGTATCTTATTCAATACTTGGAAATTTCTAACCTGATCCAAACTGGTGGCTGGAGAACAAACCTGATTCCCAAGCCTATCCGTCGGTTAGGACCCGAGTCCAGTCAAACTTCCTCCACTTCTTTTTAAACCCTTCAACCCTACGATCGCCCTTGTTCCAGCGCCCCTGCTTCTTGATCACGTCCGGCGCTACGTCCAAGATACCTCCAATAATCTCTCTAGCAAACAGGTCGCCTCTCGGCCAGCGGTCAGAGTTTTCGACAACGTGACCGAGGCCGCCGTCGAGAGTAAACCAGGCATGGAAGTACGGCATCTCCTTGGCGATGCTCCGGCGAAAAGCCATTCTGCCCATGCCGTCGCGTGCTCTCGCACCGGTGTCAATGATCTTCTTGTGCTGCGACCACTCCTCGTCTGTCGTGAGGAAGGCCTCCTTGAAGTATGCCGGGGCCGTGGCGCCCTCCTCGTAAGGAATAGGCACCGCCATCATCGCCGCGTGAAGGTGTCTTTGCGGTGCGGCCGCGTTCTCGTAGAAGATGACCTCCTGGCCCTTTTCGTGGTACATCCTCGTGAGGGACTTCATGAAGTTGCGAATCTCCTCCCATTCGTCGTCGTCACATTCCAGCAAGTTCTTTCGGTGAGCAATGGGCGTAATTACCGCGCCGCCCTCGCAGATTTCGGGCTCCGTAGGCAGAGTCAGAAAGACGCGCGTGCCGAGCGAGATGACTGGTGCCAGTGGTGGCTGCCCCTTGTCTTCGTGATGGCAGAGAGGGCAGTTGTCCAAAATTCGTGACACCTTCTGATACTCGTTGACGGCCACGTTCTTGAGGTTGATCTCTGACTTGTGTACCCTCTTCGCAAGCTTCTCGGCGTTCTCATCCATGTACTCGAGATCATCGTCGAACTTGCCATCCTTTGCTATGCGCTCCGCCAAACGCATGCCTTCGCCGCCCGCCTGGCCACGAGTTCTGCGTTCCTCGCGGACCATGTCCTCAATTGACATGTCCTCGTTTGCTTCTACGTTGCCACGCTCACGGCCTCTCTTCGTCTCGATAGCTTTGACCTCGGCTCGCGATCCTGCCAGCATCCGGTTGTCCATGACGCCGAGGACAACGGACTGCGGCCCGTTGGTTGCGAAACTAGCAGCGGCCGCGTTGTATTCAGCTTCCAGCTTGGCGGCATCAGGTGCCCGGCGAAGCTTGGCCTTCATCATCTGCGCCCGCATTCGGTTCAAGGCAGTCTGGTCAATGGGAGTGTGCAGCATGGCTTGGTCGGGTATGACCGTGCCTTGCTGCATATCCTCCATGGGACTTGGTTCTTTCGGCTCCGGACGCTGCTTGTCCATGCGCTCCCGGTAGAGGTCTCCAGTGGGCTTCTCTTTACCAACATACCCGTCTCCGTAAACCTTGCGCCGATCCACCTCAATCTTTTCTTCTCTGGCATCGTCGAATTCCTGTAAGCTGCCGAATCTCTCCAGAGCAACTTCCTCAACAGTTCGCCCCGACTCCTCCGCCATAGAGTAAACCCCCTTGAGCTTGGTCATACGCCACTGAGAGCCGTTGTCCCCGAATGTGTAGTTGATGGTTCTCTCCTTTGGCGCCTCGTCGGAGGATGCAGCAGTGACTACGTTGTCAAAGTCCTTGTTGATCTCCCTGTCGTGAACAACCCTTATGGGTTCCTCCTTTGGTGGAGGCGTTTTCTCCTTCTTCTTGCGCTGGACGTAGTCGATATCGAGGGCTGACGGGGCAGTCATCCACGAGTCGCGTACCAATGGGGTGGATGTCTTGATTTCGTCTGGGGTCGCCTCTTCGTCGGGAATAGGGAGATCCTCTTTTGGGTCAGAAGTCTTTTCGTGTCTTTCGTCGCGACTTCCACCATCTCTATCTCTGTGCCGTCGTGACCGCCCTTCCTCGTCATCTCTGGAATGGCGTGATCGCTTGTGCCTGTGCCCATCCTCCTCCTCCGCGTCATGGCGTCGGGATCTGTGATGTCGATGGCGGTCATTATCGCGGTCGCGATCGCGTTCACGATCTCTTTCTCTGTCTCGGTCGCGTTCCCGGTGCCTGTCGGATGACCTATCGCGCTCGCGATGGTGATGGTGGTGGCTTCGCTGCTTCTTCCTCTGCCTGCGCTCTTCCTTTTCTCGTTCAATGCGCTCTCTTTCGCCTTTCTCAGCTGCGAGAGCCTTTTCGAAGTCGTCGAGGCCGTCCATCTTTGATTGATGAAAAAACGGGACCGGCGTCTGCAGCCTGGTGTCTGATGTGACAGCTAGCTAGCTGAGTAGGCAGGCTTGACTGAAGGACGACAATTAGCAACCTCAATGCAGGTTGGACGTCACCAGAGGCACGGACCATCTAAATTTTGGAACGGCCCAGGGGTCTTGTTAGCATCTTCTTCACAGGGGGTGTTGTCCGCTCTAGCGCCCCGCGCGGGGCATCCAGCTCTTCCAACTCTTCCAGAACTTTTTCCTTCGACCGAGATCAATACCACCAGTTGAAGTTGCCGACAAAACTGCACAAAAATGGCTGAAGCTTCCTCGACCACGCCCGCCCCGGCCCCAGCTTCGGCCCCGGCTCCGGCCCAGGGATCCGACTCGCCAGTCTCTATTGTAGTTGTTGGCATGGCCGGTAAGGCGTTCTCGCTCGTGTAGACTCGATGACTTGCGCTGACCAACACCGACTCTAGGCTCGGGCAAAACGACATTCATGCGACGTATCAACTCATACCTCCATGGCAAGAAAGAGCCTCCCTATGTTATCAACCTGGACCCTGCGGTTCTCAACGTGCCATTCGAGAGCAACATCGACATTCGCGACTCGGTCAACTATGAGGAGGTCATGAAGCAGTACAACCTGGGACCGAACGGTGGAATCCTGACGTCTCTGAATCTCTTCGCCACGAAGGTTGACCAGATTGTGAACCTTCTCGACAAGCGCGCTGCACCAGACCCGGCGAATCCAGACAAAAAGCCCATCAAGAACATTCTCGTCGATACCCGTGAGTCTCCAGAATGCGTGTACCATCACGACTCCGTACTAACATGTCTCCAGCCGGCCAGATTGAGGTCTTCGTATGGTCAGCCAGCGGTACTATTCTCCTCGAGTCACTCGCTTCCTCCTTCCCAACGGTTATCGCCTACGTTATCGACACCCCGAGGACCACATCCACAAGTACTTTCATGAGCAACATGTTGTACGCCTGCAGTATCCTGTACAAGACCAAGCTGCCCATGATCCTGGTATTCAACAAGACCGATGTACAAGACGCCACCTTTGCGAAGGAGTGGATGACGGACTTTGAGGCCTTCCAGGAGGCGCTTCAGAAGGACGAGATGAGCGACACGATTGGTGGGTATGAGACGGCAGAAGGCGGCAGCGGTGGAACAGGATACATGGGAAGCCTGCTCAACTCCATGAGTTTGATGCTCGAGGAGTTCTACTCCCACCTGAGCTTCGTGCCCGTCAGTTCCCGCCTGGGAACAGGCATGGACGAATTCTTCGAGGCAGTGCAGGAAAAGGCAGAGGAGTTCAAGCAAGACTACCTGCCTGAGCTGCAGCGCCGTAGAGAGGAGCGCGAGGAGCAGAAGCGCAAGACTCGCGAGCAAGAGCTGGACAAGATGATGAAGGGCATGTCAGTGGATGCCGGCAAGAAGCCGCGGGTTGTCAAGCCGGATGACGACGACGATGGCATCGAAGTCGCCAGCGATGTGGATGACGATGACATGCCGGACGACGAGGACGACAGAGAGGGTCTTCAGGCTCGTTACGAAGCTGCGATGGAAGCTGAGGGCGATTCCATCATGGCGGACGGCAGCTTCGCCAAGTACTTGCATACCCGCCAGGCGTGAGGAGAATTTTGACAACAAACATGCACATAGAATGAATCATGGGCGGGATGGCGTTTTGAAAGGTTGCTGCATTATCATGAGATACCTCGAGAAAAAAAAAAGGAAGAAACAGCGCAAAATGCCTTCCTCTATGAATTGATTTTTAACCCCCAAGCCCAAACTCCAGGAATCTCTGCGCGTTATAATACTGGCCTCGGCCCCATCTGTCTTTGTCACACACTCCATTCCGTCATGTCTCGTTCTCGATAATCCACGTCGCATCCATTACCTCGCCTCGAACTGGACCATTCTGCGCGAGTGAGTCAGTGTTTGCGCGTCTCGTTCGATTCCCAGACCAAACTCACCTCTTGGTGCGCTCCTTGTACAGGATGCGGCAACCGCATTCCTTGCAACGGATGGGGTCGGCGCGACGGAGCTGGAACTTGAGACCGCAGTCACCGCAGAGGTACTGCATCTGAGGGCCCTCGTTGCCGTAGGAAGAGTAGTTGGCGGCGCTGGGGGCCGAGCTGGCGCCGGCAGTCGGGACTTGGTAGGCCTCGCGAGACATTCTCGACGTTTGATGGAACAAAAACTTCGGGTGATTGTAGTCGAGGGTTGTTTGTGAGTTGCGACGGTCGAGAGTGAACGCGACGGGGGTAGACAACTTCGATTTTCTTTCTTGCGACAAACGGCTTGGAAATGCAGGCGGGCTACGGATACTCGGCTGGATGACAATTTGCTAGGCGGTGAAGAGCGGAATGGCGGCAGAAAAAAAAAGGTCGGTGCTGGGCGGTGTGCACTGTGGACGCGGCCAGTGGAGCTTGGGCGGGAGAACACACCTGTGACCGCCCGCAGTTCGTGGAAACCTGCTAGAAGTGAACACTGAGAAACACTGTGAAGCTCCGGCCTGGCCCACTTCCCGAGGTTAATCGTGATGTTAGTGGTACGGATATCGGTTATCGCTGCGGCAGAAACCTAGGGAACATCTCGTCGACGCGCAGGCCAATTTTCGCGTCATCTCTCCGACTCAGGCAGCTTGTTGACTTTTATTTTTTCTTCTGTTTTCTTATCTTTTTTGCCAGAGCTCACAGCAACCGACAGCATCATCCGGCGACCAAGCAATGCCTCGGTAATCCAATGCGAATGCTCTTCTTCCACTCAACATCGCACCTCCTCCAATACACCATCGCATCCCTCGCATCATGACGCCCACCGCCTTCGACTCGGGAGTAGAGCCCCCCGAGTCGAGCTGCCCCTTTTGCATAATCGCAGACGAATATCCTCCCTACGACCCTGCGTATCCCCCGCAAGACGAGACCACGCTGGACCCGAACCGGATCCCCACACCCGCCTTCATCGTGCTCTCGACCGAGACGCTCATCGCGTTCCTCGATATCCTCCCGCTTTCGCGTGGCCACCTGCTGCTCTGCCCGCGCACGCACCGCCCGAAGCTGACGGACGCCTCACCGGAGGAGTCGGCCGAGATGGGAAGGTATCTGCGGGTGCTGTCGAATGCCCTGGCGCGCACGACTGGTGTCGAGGACTGGAACGTCGTGCAGAACAACGGTGCCGCCGCCGCGCAGGTGGTCATGCACATGCACTTTCACCTTATCCCGCGGCCTGAGATTCGCGCGAGCGGGAGGTACAGCGAAAGCTTCACTATGTTTGGACGAGGGCGCAGGGAAGAGCTGGACGAGGAGGACGCCGAGCATTTTGCCAAGGATTTGCGGGAGAACGTGGCCGACATCATGCGGGAGGAGGCACACAAGGCGAAGCTATGAACATTGGATGCTTATTGTGGACGTTTTTATTACTTTTTTTTTTTTATTCATGTATGGATCTAAAGGCCCTGCAGCATTGTGGCAGCGGGATATGGACTATAGCGTTGGCTTTTCTTCATTTTTTTCATCTGCTCATTATGTGAGTCTGCCCAGCTCACCCACCCCATCATATACCCAATTACCATTTACTCATCGTCGCCGAAGAAGACCTTGACACCGTCCGGCAGGAAGGTGCCGTCGCAGACCTTGAAGCGATCGGGGATGGCGGAGATCTTCTTGATCTCCTCCTCGGTCAGGGACCAGTCGTCAAGGTCGAAGTTGGCCTTGATGCGGCCCTCAGAGACAGACTTGGGGATGACGCTGGTGTCGCGGGCAAGGCCCCACTGGAGCAGAACCTGCTGGGGAGTGCGGCCCTTGGCCTTGGCAATCTCGAGGAGAGTGGTGTTGGTGTAGAGAGGAGAGTCGGTGCTTCCGAGGCAAGAGTAGGCGGTGGCGTGGATGCCCTTGGACTTGCAGTAGTCGAGGAGCTTGGGGGAGGGGTTGCAGGGGTGGAGCTCGATCTGGTTGACGGCGGGGACGATCTAGGCCGCGGTCAGTGGTGTTCGAGGTGGGAAGATGAAGCTGGCAGCGCAGGTATAAGACTTACAGTGGTGGCAGGGTCGCTCAAGAGGCGCTCGAGATGGGTGAGGCCGAAGTTGGAGACACCGATGTTGCGGACCTTGCCAGTGCCGACGAGCTTCTGCAGCTCGTGCCAGGTCTTGACGTAGTCCCAGTCGGGGTAGTGCTTCTTCAGGTCATCGGGGTCGGTGGAGGAGGGCCAGTGCATGAGGTAGAGGTCGACGTAGTCGGTCTGGAGGTTCTCGAGGGACTTGGTGATGGCCTCGGGGACGCGCTTGTGCCAGGGGTTGTCGAGCTTGGTGGTCAACCAGATCTGGTCACGGGGGACGCCCGAAGCAATGATGCCATCACCGACCTCCTTCTCGTTCTGGTAGGCGAAGGCGGTATCGACATGGCGGTAGCCGTTCTTGAGAGCGGCCTCGACAGCGAGCTTGACCTCGTTGGGCTTGGACTGCCAGGTACCCAGGCCAATGGCGGGGATCTTGGCTCCCGTGTTGAGGGTGAAGGTGCGGCTGTACATGTTAGCAGATAGATCATAGACAACGGCGGCGGTGTCATTGTGTTTTGAAAGGAGGCAGTCTGTGTCACTTACGCGGTCTGCTTGGTGGCGGCCATGATTCTTTGCATAAGGATCAGTCGGGAATAGAGAAGGGTATCTTGGAAGAAGAAGAAATCAAGAGGTCTCAAAACCGACGAACGTGAGATGAAAAGGAAGAGTGAGAGAGAGCTATCACGGACTGGAGTCAACTGAACAGCATGGTGGGACGCGGGAGCTCTTATGTACCTCCTCGCTGAAGACAAGACCAGACGATTAACGTAAGCAGCAAGCTGTCATGGGATGGGTAGGTCCGTAGCGACAGGCGAGCAGCTCGGCATTCTTTCCATGGATTGCGGTTCCTCTTCGCCCGTTCCAAAGTTATGCGACATAGGCGACAGCGACAGCGACAGGACGGGACGGGAGGTACTTGGGCTCGGGTCAAGACAGAACACCACTGCGAAAGAAGGTACATGCGGCGCGGGTGCGGGAGTCGCAAAGGACGGGGAAGGTCCAGTCCATTCACACACACTTTGGAGTGAGGTAAGGTAGGTAGCCATCACCCCTGATCCTAATCCACGCCTGCGCATACTACCTTACCTAAGGTAGCATAGTATGCAGTCACAGCAGTACATGCGTACTTTGTCGGTTGCCCCTCCCCCCACCTCGTGTGCCGCCCAGCAATGACGCAGTACGCAGTACTACGGATACCTTCCCTGCATAGTACCTACCTGCCGCCCTATCGGCGTCCAGCCTCCTTTCCTTTCTGTGCTGACAGCTGTGGACTTTCTTGATAATATCAAGAGCGGGAATCTGGTATCTGCTACTAATTATTTCAAGATTGGGAAAGGTGCCTACTCCCACAAAGGCAGTTACAACAGTCAGGCAACTGACCCCGAGCAGTTGGCCGTCTCCCTGACCCAGCGCCGCGAGCCCACTTGCATCCAGCAGAGCCTTATCCGTACCTATCTACACCTATCTACTTATGTCCCAACGTCTTGCAGGGGCCTGATAACATGGAGGGGCAAAGCGGCGCAACGAGGGGCACCACACAAGGAGACACTAACACTTGTGGAGGGGAATTGGGAGCCCCAAAGGGACTCGCAAATGAAATCCCATGTCGGGAGAGGGAGGGAAAAAAAAAGTGAAGCCGGCCTTGACCTAGTCAGCCAGTTTCAGTGTGCTTGATTGGCAGCGCTTGTTAACCGTTCCAATCCGCGTCGTTGGAACGGGCAAATGTTCCCCGACGTGCGGTTTTTTTTTTCTGCTTAGGTTCGCCTGCCCTCAATCCTCTACATCCACATGTTACTAGGTATGCCACTCTTCACCGAGACCAACTTGGTCGGCCCCGGCGCGAATACCGGGCCAACTGGACGCCACCTTTTTTCCTCTTTAGCCGTGGGCACTTGCTGTTGAAATCGGTCCCGGTTTGGCGGAACCAGGCGCATATGAGCCTCTGCAGCCGCACGAATGTCCAGCCAGGAAATTCTCACCCCCACATCGCCATGACTCTTGGACTCACTGACTTGCTTCGCCGTTCATCGTATCCTACCTATTACTGGTCCGCTACATAACGCCAATGGTGTTTCGTCCCAAGGATCTCGAATATTCCTTGATCTAGCTCAGATGCCACGTCCTTCTCCCGCCTGGCCCGCTTGAGACAGACTATTGACGTGGTCGGGAGCTCTTCGAGACGTCGTCATGTAGAGCTTGCCTGGCTTATTAAATGCAGCGATCTCCCACCTTTCAGCATGGACGTTCTCATTATCATTCTCCTCTTCTATTTTGGAACATATATGGAAATCAAGCGGAAGACGGGCTTGGGCTTGTCTTGTTCAAGGGCGGTTTCGTTTCCTAGACTGCCTGTGGAGTTGGCGAGCATCGACAAGTCCCTGATGCCGTGAAAACTTTTACCTTGACCACAGCAGAGATGAGATTCGTTTCATGTCCATCACATAAGAAGCAGCCAACATTTGCTCCAATTTATGGCAGTCATTTCGTCAAGTTGTCGAGACGAAGATACGTCGTCGACATTAGCACCATGACGGCACGATGGATCCCTGTCACTCGGCCCGGAGCACCATCTGCCGGCGTTTTCTTTCCGCTACGCTACACAAATTGCCCGATCCCATGCGTCTTGCTGGATCACTAAAGAGTGGCATGATCGTGGGAAAGAAACCTCGCGGGGAGGCCTTGCTTCTTCTGTCTCGAAATCACAGATCGACTTCTGATGATCCGACGAACAACACTGAACCTACACAGTTAGCGATGCTCTTAGGTGACTGAATGCCGTTCCGCAACAAGGATTGGTCACTGTGTGTTCTCTGCGATGCTCAAGCTCCTAGCCAAGTCGTGCTGTCAGCGACTTCCGAAGCTGGTTTCCGCGCGGGCACAACTTGGGTCCATCTGCACGAGATTGACTACTTACCTACTTACGCACAAGGCCGCTTTCGGCTAGGAATTAACTGTACCCCATTGCTATGGGACCAGACCTGAGGTGGTGTAATGCAACTCCTCCAAGGTCAGTCATTTGAAGTAATAATAGACTTTGTCGTCTGGTACTATACAGGGCGGACACGAGGCCAAGGTTGCTTCCTCTCCTGCGGTGGTATTTCTAAGTATTTTGCACGCTCTTCCTAGGCCTTTTTCTCTGTTAAGAGCTTCTCAGGCACATTGATTACACTACTCTGTGTCTGCGCTCCCAAGACCCAAGCAGACTTTTCACAACTTTCCTCATCATACATATGCAGAGTGGTATAAATATCTGGAACATTCAAATCCTTGACTTTGCTGATTATCATGGCTACTGAGCCACCCAAGCTTCATGTCGAAACCAAACTCACTCTACTTGACCCATGAGCTTAGGAAAGGTTTGCCAGACTGAGTGTGGACGCAAGTCAACACCAAGTAAACCCTTACGCATCGCTCCGGCAACCGACGATTCAGCCCATGGTGGCGTTGGCGCAATCCATCCCGCACGAGCAACGGCCACAGTGTCCCAGTTTCCCCAAGCCACGGTCCCCTTAAGGTGCTGGCCTACAGACGGTCTGACAGCCGTCCTTGTCTCAGCCAAGAAACAACATCAGAGGCTGTGTCAAGGTTTGTGGGGGGTACATCAGAGTAGTAGGATGATATAGCTGAGGTTCGGATATAGAAGCTATATCGTAGAGTCGTCTAAGCTGCCTCTTGTAGTTGAGTTGGGTTCGTTGCAAAGCTGCGACACTCCGACCGCATGTCGGCGTATGTGGACTTGTCGAGGAGAGCAGAAGGCCCAAGCTGGCTGATACACTCAACTTGTGCGATGCTGACGAACATTGATGGTCGGCGTACCTGAATGGTTGATGAAGTTCTTAGAACATTCCGCAAGGGACAGTTCAGGCTCTACACTGTGACAGCAAAAAACACTGGCGACGGATGACTGACACAGAAATCAACTCATTCTTGTACGTGGAACTGCACGCATAACACCGCTTTACGAAGTATTATCACGAAATCAATCTATGGTTGCCATATTGGGAGGTTCTTTACTCATTGTAATGTCATGTTGTATGATCAACCCTTACATGATAAGACATCTATCTATCCGACATCGATTCCGGCCGTCTATAATGAATTGCTCTGTTTGGCCATTATAATCGCTTCGTGACCAACCACTGATTGAAACCATCTTCGCGAAATGAGTTGCCGATGGAAATCTTGAGCCGCCGGGCCCCGCCCGCTTCTCCGGCTGGCGGCCCCATCCCGCTCATCGTGAGCGGATCGCCGGAAAATAAAAAACACCCTCAACTGCCGACGCCGGCAAATAACGTCCTTTTGAGGTGGCCCCCAAAAAGGGTCCCCCGCCCGGCCATCGCCGCTGACCTCCGCGACCGGCCGGGCCCCCAATGGCCTCGACTGCGGCGGCCACCATCTATCTGCTTCGGCAATCCGACCAACCAGACACCGCGCAGTCGTCATTTGGGAGGATCTGATGTTGCGACGTTATTGGATAATCGGGGCATTCCCCCAGCGTACAGGAAGGACGATGCGCGATGGAGGGCTAGCCGTGGACGACGTGTCGTGCTCGCTGTTGGGCCGTTCTGCGTGAGGATTGAGGCCCGAAGATGGAAAGAGTGATTTAAATATCGCCCAGCACCCCTTTCTTATGGGACAAGAGAGGACGACAGGAACAATAACGGTGCAAACTGAGCTATTTGGTTGATTGGTACGCCATCCTCAACGATCGGAAACGGCCGATCCCACGACCAGACTTCGGGAGTTCATTGACAGGTTCAAGTGAACCGATGTACCATCGGTCGTTGAAAATCAGGCTCAAAGCCTTGTTCATTTGAATCAACTCGCCGTCTACTCTAGCAGCTGATGATTTGAATTTAGGGCGAAACTTAAGGATGCAGACATTGATGGGTAGAAGAAGGAATGAATTGGTAGTATGGTATGAGTAGATGATGGGAATACAGAGTCGCTTTTACTCCTCGGCATCGCCGCCCGCAGCAACGGCTGGGGCGGCGTCGCCGTTGGTTGCAGCGGGTGCGTCGGCGGCCTTGACCTCACCCTTGGCGGGAGCGTCCTTCACGCCGTTGGCGGCCTCCTCTTCGTCGCCGTCACCCTCGGCCGCCTCCTCCTCGGCAGCATCATCGTCACCCTCTGGCTCGTCCTCGGCCTCCTCCTCTTCCTCAGCCGCCGCCGCGTCGTCTTCGCCGGCGGTCTCGGTCTTGCGCTTCTTTGAAGGAGGTGCTTTATCTGGGCAGGTCGATTGGTGTTAGAAGTGTTGTAGAGGAGGTTGATTACTGTGTGGGATGCTCACCTGCTACGCCATTGGCTTCTGCGTCATCCTCGGCGTCGCCCTCGCCCTCTTCGTACTCCTCCTCTTCCTCCTCCTCCTCTCCATCATCTTCCTCTTCGCCCTCGTCTTCCTCAGACTGGTACCTGCAAGCAAGGCTTGTTAGCATCGCGGCCATGAGTGGCGCGGGTAGTTGGCGCAGCTATTCCCAGAAGCTAGAGACTGGCGCAAAGTTGCGACGACACTGGCACACCAGAGAGCAGAGCGACTCTGATGCTACCAGAGAGCTTCAAACATCACCAGCTGGGGCATCGTCGACCAGAGACTGCTCGAAAGAGCCGGCGCAAGGGGACTGTTGGACTGCTGGATGTAACTTACTCCTCTTCCTCCTCACCGTCGTCGTCGGGGAGGGAAACAAGCTCCTCCTCCTCGTCTTGCTTTCTCTTGCGGGTGGACATGGTGTTGATGGGGATTCGAAGGGTTCAATTGGATCAAGTTGGACAACTCAGGGTGTGTTTCCGGAGAGAAAGGGACACAAGATGGATGGGGAAAGGAAGGATAGATGTAGGAAAAGCAAGGAGAAAGAGGAAAAGACGGGGGGCGGCAAGGACGAAAGGTAGGCAAGGTAGGTAAGGTAGGTCGGCGCATGGAAAGCTCTGGGGGAGGGAGACGGGACCAAGCCAAGGTGGGTGGTGGGTGCAAGTCGACTGGCGGCGGCGGCGGTGCGGTAAGGTACCTGTCTATCCGTACCTCTCTATCTTGGATGCGTCTGGTCCGGGGACATGAGCCCAGCCAGAGTGCGGTGCGGGACGGGCATGAGGAGAAGAGAGGAAGAGGAGGAGGGACTGCGCGGTTCGGTGGTGCGGTGCGCAGTGGGTGAGTGTGCGGGAGAGGGGGAGGGAGGTGGGAGCTTCCCTCTCTCTCCTCTCCTCTCTCTGCCTCTCTCTCTCTCAGCTGAGTGGTGCGCGCCCTGTCATACTGTTTGCGAGGGAACGTGTGTAAGGCAGAGGTAAGAGGAGGTAGGTAGGTACACTGGCGGTGCGCAAGGTTGTAAAGGTAGCAAGGTAGAGGCGGGCTCCGGACCTGGAGCAGGAGCCACGACCCCAGGCTGAACGAGGGAGCACCAAGGTGAGTGAGAGAGGTGTGATGGAGGGTGGCTGGGGGGGAGCTTCGAACTTGGACCGGAGTGGACTGGGCTGGGGCCAGCGAGTAGGACGCAAGAGGGAACACTGGAGCAACAACCCAGGAACCTAGGACGAGTGTGAGTGAGCGGCTCAGAGGTGAGAGAGAGAGAGGGCGCGCGGTGTGTTGTGTGTGTGGTGTGTGTGAGAGGAGAGGGTGAGTGACGGGCGGGTGAGAGAGCCACAGAGAGAGAGAGAGAGCGAGGGCGACTCCCGAGGGGGCGTGTGAGAGCAGCTGGGGGTGGGTGCAGGAGACTAGTGGCCTGGGGAGATCCAAACAGGGAAAACGGATAGGCGTGCGTACCTGTTTTGGTCGGTGGTTGGTCGACAAGCGAAAGAGCTCGGACGCTTTTGGGGAGGGAAGAGCAACATCATCATCCCTGTCCACCTTACCTTCCAGGTTGCCTTGAAGTCGCAGTAGCAGAAGCAGGAGCAGGAGCTACAGCAGCAGAAGCAACAGTGACAGCAACAGCTCGACACCGAGCTGCGAGCTTGCGAACCTACCTGCCCTGCGCTCTCTCCCTCTCTCTCTCTCTCTCTTTCTCTTTCTCTTTCTCTCTTCCCCGCTGCTCTGCCCGCCCTCTTCTTTGTTTTTGAGCTCTCCCCTCTTCCTCTTCCTATGCCCCTTCTCCTTCCCAAACGTCCGCCAACACCTCTTTTCTCCTTTCATATGCTCAACCACAGGGATGCTCTGATACTCGCCAATGGCCAGCCAACTCAGCGTCTTCTGTTGGTGAAAGCTGCTCGTGCCGTGCCCCTGTGCGAATTGGAAGCTCTTTCCCTAGCTTCCCCTCTTGAGCCAATCGTCATTGACCATCACTACCATTTCCAATACTCAAACCACCCCCTGAGGGTATTGCCCAAACTCACCCACCTCCAGCCGGCTGCTGACGTGATTCTAGCCGGAACGGGACGTCATGGATAGCGTCATCACGTGCGCTAAAGCTGTTCCGTCCTTTCATACTGAGTCGCGCTCCCCTCCCCTCCCTCGCGCTCCCGCTGAGCCGGCGTTGCTCCGCGCCTTGGCCTGCGCTGCGGGCTTCCAGGAGCCCAGCCCTTCGTCCTGCACATGCACTTGCACTTACATCCATCATTGTAGCTCTACCTGCTAATGTCGGCTCATTCTGATCCAAACACACTGGCGGACGCTCGTTGTTAGCCGTGAGAACAGTTACCGAGTCGAGCCGACCGGTTCATCCGAACCGTCCATCTGGCGTGAATCCGAAAGCTCCGTGTTCGGGAGTCCCTCCCCGGGCCGTCATCACATTGTGCCGGGCCGGGGAAAATCCGAGAGGTCCAGCCAGTCCCTTCTGATGTTGATCAATGAGCAGGAGCTTGGCCAGCTGAACGCCTTCGACCTTGTGGCACAGTGGTACAGACGTACAGCGGCAGCCGCGGACGGCACGTTGCCCAGGTTTAACTGGAAGACCCTGGGGTCGCAAACTCTTCGGCTTGGCCTACCGAGGGCTGGAAAAGGATGAAGAAAAAGGAATGTTTTATCTCTTTTCGGCTGCTAGGCCGCATCCTGGGGGCTCGGGTTCCCCTGCCATCCCATCCAGCGGCTCAAGGGAGACCGAGACAGCGTCGATCCAACGAGCTACACTTGTGTGACATGTCGATAGTAAGAAGCAAGGGGAGTGATGAATGGAAAGAGACAGCGGCTGAGGGTCGGGACAGACCAAAAATACGTGCATAGATAGTAGTTTGTCCTTCTTCTGCTCTCTCTCTTCTTCGCACGTGTTCCGGACGGTCGGGTTCGTTTCTAGGACGAGCTGTCGGCGTGCTCGGAGTTGTAGAGTAGTACCCAACGGGTGGTATTGTTGTCCAAGGCCGGTCTAGTCTGCAACCAAGGGGGATGGGATAGACGGGAAACGAGATCTAGGTTAGGCCTGGGCTGGCCCATCGGGGCACTCGCCAAAAAGAACAGTTGGATGGGACGTGACGTCGGCGAGGCTGGGGAAGCCGGAGTCTGAAATGAGCATCGCGATCCGTTGTCACGCCTTATTGAAGTGAGTGGGCACGTAGTAGTGATGCCGGAACAGGCTGACCCAGCAATACGGGAGACGAATGAGGGAAGAGAGAGAGAAATCGAGAAGATCTGATCGTGGTGAACAGCAAAGGTACGTCAAGTGGGAACCTCATGTGGAAACGAGGTGTTGAAACTTGGCAACGCTGAGGAAAAGGTAGGCTGCTAGCTTTCCACTGCGTATTAAAACATTCGGAAAGAGGTTACGGATAGACCGTAGAGAACATAGTAAAGAGCAATTCGGGATGATCGAGATTCGGCTGGCGGCCGGCAGCGCAGACGGGATGATGCATGCTCGAGGATGCATAACAGCCTTAAGATTGGTATCCGTTGGCGGCGCTGACTTAGTGGCTGAAGATCCACGGTCCCCAGTCGTTGAGTGCTTTTGATGTCGATGTGCACGAGACGGGGAGAGACGACCTAAAGCAAAGACTCCGAATCCTGTCCCTCAGGAGAATTCGCTGGAACGTCGTCCGGGGCAAGGCGTTGATCGAGTTAGGTCAAGTTTGTTTGGTTAGTGGGGCTCAAGTCTTAGTCATGTCGTAGGAATGAATCGGAAAAAATGAAGAACAAAAGCAAGGAAGGCAAAAAGAAAAGAGAAAGAAAAACGGCGAGACCCATCCAACAGCGGGAACCGGAGACAAGTTGAGGTGGGCGGAGAGAAAAGGCAAATATTGAGCAGCAAAAACTGGATCGTGGGATGGAAAAGAATGACGGACGACGAGCAGATTTTCTTTGGTTGTTTCCCAAAAAGGACTTCGGCCAGTCAGGATCGGAATCGGGCTCTTACCCGGGAAATTGGATGGTGATTGGGCAGAGGGTGATGACTTCTAGATTAGGACTAGCGCCAGGAACGGGTGGACGCTAGCAAACCATCTTCGGCAGGGCCCTGGCAGCCCTCAAGGCCCCTGGACGAGGCCACTGTGGCAGCCCGGGCACAGGCAGTCTTGTGCGCTTGTTGGCCGCCGTTGTCCGCGGTCAGCAGCACCTGGTGCAACCTACCTTAGGTAGGTAGGTAAGGTACCTTAAGGCAGGCACTGGATGCCGCCCCTGCAGAGCGTCAGGTTGCACCTGCTCTGCTGCTGTGTGCTGGGACGTTGCGTGAGGTGGTGGTCGCGGGTGGACATCCGGGCCACTGTCCGGTGGCCGCCGTCCACTCTGTCCCGTCGTTTGTACCGCGGTCCACAGTCGCAGTCCCCGTCCATGTTCCTGACTGCATTTCTGTTCCCTGCAGGTGCAGTGTTTTGTCAGTCCTGAAGCCGTCCTTCATGGATGCGATGCCATGCCCTTGCCCTGCCCTGGCTGACAGACGGAGGCTGAGAGTGGGCGTCGAGTTGACATGTCGTCGAAGGTTGCGTACCTGCTGCCACGCACAGCAGGGAATAAACGTCAAGGCGCTCGTGCTGGCCGTCCTGGTAATAATGCGCAGCGTATTATCGGTCTTGGATGCAAGGGATGCGGGAAGACGGCGGAGAGCATGTCGGCCGGGACGAGAGCCAGGAAACATCAGACGGTACCTCTCCTCTACCTTACCTGCGCGCAGCTGGGCTAGCGAGAGCAAGTGCCTACTTCCGAGCGCATGCCAGCACGGTGTACTACGTACTGCGAATGTACCGCATCCCGAGTGGATGGAATTTGTTCGAGAAGGAAGAAACGGGGCACCAATTGAACTTGCCGAGTCTACCATGTTTGCATGTACACCACCCAAGGCATGTATGTAGTGTACGTATGCAGCCTCCGTGCTAGGCACAAGCTGAACACCCTGCCCAGCCCTGGCTGTTGACGACTGACCGCGTCTTTCGTGCGACTTTCTGACTCTCTGACTCTGTGACAGAGATGCGATTGATGAGAGATTGCGGGGAAGGAGCACGCGTCGCGGCGGTGTTGCGGGACTTGGTGACGATGCGGATGGACCGCTGAATCGGATTGATTATTGACTGGAACTTTTTTTCTTCTATTATTCAGTGTCTGTGTCCTTCCATTACTGCTCGAGGCCGACTCGGGATCCATCAGCGCAGAGAGCGCAGAGAGCGCAGAGAGAGAGAAGGTTAGAAACAGAGACAGAGACAGAGACAGAGTCTGGATGTCGTTGGCCAACAGGTGTCTGACTCTTGACTCTCACCGTTTAATCAATCTACTGCCCCTTCGTTTGGCGCGTGTGGTGATTGAAAAGTCTTGGTATGGTCCTGGGTGTTGGGATCTGGAATTGGCTTCGCCTCGGAGCCAGCGGCGCGGTACATCTCTCTGATAAAGTACTGACAGGGAAGCCAGGGAAGAGAAGTTGGGACAGCCAGACAAGCATGCATGCATTTCTCGCATTCATAATTCGACCGCCGTTGGAATTGAAATGCTTCTATTGGCGCCAGCCAGTAGATGGCCCGTTCTCTCCAAGGGAGCTGCCATCCAGATACGTAGTAGATGCCTTACCGCGCACCGCAACGCATACGCACAGAGTGCATGCAATGGATAGTATGTACTGAGTCTGTGAAATTGGGGGATGAAAATGAGAATGAAGTGGAAATGCCTCCAGGCCTGGCGGACTCGACAAGCGAAAGACAACAGACCAGGGGAGGCGAAGAGAGACCTTGAAGAAACCTGGAAGGGAGTGAGGGAGGGAAGGAGAGAAGAGAAGAGGATCTTCCATTTCAAATCTCGAATCTCAATCTCGTCAACCAGCAATCCCTTTTTACCTGTCTTCGCCTGCGTAATTCCTCTCTTTCACACACACACACACACACTCTCTCTCTCTCTCTCTCACCCTCTCTTTTCTCTCGTGTTCTTCACCTGGGTTCGCTTCCCTGAGTAAGAGTGGTTCCATTGCTCGATTCAATTCAGTTCGCGCTTGCGCCGGCAGCTGCACCTGCAATCTGCAGCACTGGCATCCAATTATCTGGGTGCTCCTTCCTCGCTCCCTACCATACCGCGTGGTAGGCAAATCAAACTTTCGGGAAGCTCCTTCCTTCCTTCCATCTGATCCTTCCCTTAATTTTCGATCTTATTTTTATTTATCTTTACTTTATTTTCCTCAATTGCTTCCTCTCGTCGGTAATTCGCCCGGGCAAAATAATACCTACTTACTTTACTTTACCTTACCTACTACTCTAACTGGCTTTCGCCGCCTCCCTTCGTCAATCCACCTAATTTTTTTTTCTTTCCTCTCTGTCTCGATTCCTTGCGACACTCGCGCATCCTGCCACAATCTCTCGCTTCTTCGCTCGCCTCGAATCGACGGGACTGTCTCTCTTTGACCGTGTCCAAACCGCACCGGGCTCATCAACGCCGAACCGACAGCAGCCAGCAGCGATACCTTACGTCTTAAAAGTCGGCCAATCAGCCCGCCGAACCATCCGACCGCGGCCGTCGTTCCTTTTACCTCGTGGCAGCGGCAGCGCCTCCCAAAATCTGACGCACGAGTCAATCACTCTTCGCGTCTCCGAGACACCTTCGACCTTGGCGACGCCACAGATGCCCGCCCTGCCCTGAACCATCATCAAAGCAACGAAAACGAAAAAAAAGAAAAAGACAAGAGAGACAACTGCTTTGTGCATCTTGAAGCTCTGCATCCTCAAAACATTTCAGGGGACCATTGCTTCTACCTTTCAACACTCGATGCCCCGCTCTCTGTCCTATTCTTCTTCCCATCCTCTCGACGCATGCTTCCCGGCTTCGGCTCGAACCAATGACGAAGACGCCCTGGTCCGGGTCCAAACGCTCGCTTCAGTTTTAGCATCTTCATCTGCGACAGCAGGCATCCGCCCCCAAAAAACCAGGACCACCCGCCATTAACCAACCATACCTCGGACGACGACGGCCGCCATCCACACACGTACTTCAGTACTTCAGGTCCTTTGATTGTACCTTACTGTGTGTGCCTTGCCTTAGACCGCTGCGTACCTGGCCCCGTACCTGAAGCCTCCGCAATCCCAAGGTGCCATTCGACCCCATCAATACCACCACACGCTCACCGCACCAGTCGGATACCTCTCCCTTGGTCTCCTCATTTTACCGACGATAACGACCTCCTGCGTCTGCACCTGTCAGAGCCGTTTCCCAACTTGACTCCTCTGACATTGCGTCTCTTGTTTCACATTCCCCGACCTACCATTCGACCTCAGACCTCGTCAGAACAACCCCAACTCTCGCTCATCGACTCGGCTGACGGTCGATCTTTCACGTCCAAGTTTCCCCCCCTTACATCCGGCCCCAAGCCTGCATACGCATGAACCGGCCTCAGGGCATCACCTCGTCTCGTCGCATGCCCTGTGTTTCTTTCAGAGCCTGCCGCCGCTCCTTGCTCAAGTCGACTTAATTGTCACCCTATTTTTCTTTGCACCACCCTCGCACCGACCGTTCTTCAACCCGCCATATCCCGGCTTCCAGTAGCGATCACCCATTGAACCCGCCCCGCCCGGCCAATACCGACTGCGAGTTGTTGAGACTATTCGAGAGGGTTGCTCCAAGACGCAAGGTTCATGCATGTGCCGAGATGGTACCGTTCTTGACGACTTTGACTGCCTCACTACAACCAAAGTGCACCGCCGCTACCTGAACACTATTGCTTTGCAACACCCACGTCTACCGCTTTTGCCTGCCCTGCTGTAACGAGAAAGGCAAAGGGAGAAAACATCATTTCCAACCTTGACACGCCTCCCTTTCGGTCAATTCCTCTTGTAGCAGTCGCCGCCGCTGCCATTCAACGGCCGGGGGGATTCAGCCAACATGACCCTCATGGCCGTGGCAGCGGATTCTGGTCAACCCGACGCCCAGGTCGCCTCGGGAGCCATGGCGGACCAGGACCCTACCATCCACCGTCAGACGAGCATAAAGCATCGCCAGTTCGGTATTTATGCTTCAAGGCGGACCCATCCGAAACCCGTCCCAGCTTCTGACGTTCCAGAGCGTCCCGACTCCCCAGCCGCCAACTCTCCAACACATGCACATCCCTTACCCACATCTCCCCCACGCTGGGACTCGCTGGCAAACAATTCCAGTAACTTTGCGCGGCAACAAAACCTCATGAACACCCGGTCACAGTCGCAATCGCCCCGACGTGCTCTTTTCCACTCAATTCGCAAATACCCTTCCTCGGAACGCCCTTTTGCCTCGCCGTCCCCCAGCCTCAGTCATGGTTACGAAGAGGACGACGACTTGAGCGCCGACGAATGGACTAGCAAAGCAGCCGCCCGCTCGATCAGATCTCCCGTACCATACGACGACGACGACCGATCCTCGATCGATACCATGCAGGTAGACAACTTCTCTCGTCCGAGAAGGCCTAGCATCAAGCAGCCGCTACAGGACTCGTACAATCCCCGGCCAGCGAATTACTCTCCCTCAGACCCACGCTCCGATCCCAATTCGCATCATCAAGCATGGCCTCGCCCGCGGGGTCAGTCTGGCTCTTCCGCCCGGTCCGCCTCGACGTTCTCCTCGATGCCTGCCACAGGAAACGATAACTACGAGCATCGCGCCCCGTCCCGGCTCCGGAGTGCCCCGCCTCCGTCCAGCCTCGCCCGACCCCCATTGGCATACGGTCGGGTTGACAGCTCAAGCTCCGGATTGTCTACTTATGCGCGTGAAGCACCGTGGATGAGTGGAGACGAGATGCGGTCCAGCTACCGATCTCAGATGACATCTTCGAGCGCGCAGGGCACGTACGTGACGGAAAGAAGCAGTGTTCTCACCAAGAACAGCTCAGTCCCTTCTCTGTACGCTAACGGCGAAGAGCTTAGTGTTGACGACGTGATGGGCATGTACGAGAAAGGGTTTCAAGACTCAAGCCCCGAAGATAACGACGATAGCCCGGTACCGGCGTCCGAGATTAACAAGCGCAACACAAGAATGCTCGAAGTCTTGAGTCAACCGTTGACGATGCCAGCCAATTCGCTATCCGTTCCTGTTTCAGATACCGTTGTCCGCCAATCGGTCGATATGTTCAGAGTATCCGAATATCCTTCGTCTTTGCCTAAAGAGGTTGGTTTGTTGGACGACGACCATGAAGAGGAGGAGGATGACGATGAAAAGGACGACGAGGTGGACGAAAAAGAGAAAAGAGACTCAGCAAAGTCTCTTCAGAGCGAAAAAGAAACGCTAGCCCCGTCGCCGAAAATGAGCAGCCCGACGACATCCTCTATGCAAACTGCTGTTGAGCCCGAAGAAATTGAGGAACCTGGCGCTCGAGATCGTTACGGATTCAAGAAGGCCAATCAGTACATCACCAGGGAACAGTACGACAACTGGGACAAGGGCTACTCTCAGTATTTGGACAGAAGACGTAAGAAATGGACCGCCTTCTTGAAAGAGAATGGCCTCATGACGGATCGTCCACAGCGGTTTCCACCCCACAGTGCTAAGGCAAAGCGGTTTATCCGCAAAGGCATTCCTCCCGAATGGAGAGGCGCCGCTTGGTTCTATTACGCCGGAGGCCCTGCTATTTTGGCCAAGCACTCTGGTTTATACGATCAACTACTGCAGAAGAAGGCAAAGGATGTCGACGTGGAAGCCATTGAGCGAGATTTGCACCGAACATTCCCGGATAACATCAAATTCAAGCCTGCGAGCATGGCTGGCAAACCGAACGTAGAACCTGAGAGGAAGGGCGAGGATGACGACGAGAAGAAATCTGCCGCCACAAATGAGCCCCAGATTATCTCGTCCCTGAGGAGAGTCCTACACGCATTCGCCATTTACAACCCTCGCATCGGCTATTGTCAGAGTCTGAACTTCCTCGCCGGTCTGCTCCTCCTGTTCATGGATTCGGAGGAGCAATGCTTTTGGCTGCTAAACGTCATCACACGGCTGTACCTGCCAGGCACCCACGAAATGAGTCTGGAAGGTTCCAAGGTGGATCTAGGTGTACTGATGAATGCCATCAGGGAGTCCATGCCCGCAGTATGGGCTAAGATTGGCGACGACTTGGAAGGCGACCCCAACGCACCGCGTCCTGCGAAGCCAGTGAAGAAGCCCAGATCCCGGAGGAAGAACCAACCTAGCATCTCCTCTAACCGCCTGCCGCCCATCACCCTCTGCATGACGGCCTGGTTCATGAGTTGTTTCATCGGCACCCTTCCCATCGAAAGCACCCTTCGCGTGTGGGACGTTTTTTTCTACGAAGGCTCCAAGACGCTCTTCCGCATCGCTCTCGCTATTTTTAAGCTCGGCGAAGACGAGGTCCGGGCTGTCGCTGATCCCATGGAGATGTTTTCTACTGTTCAAGCCATGCCCCGCCGGCTGTTAGATGCCAACGCCCTCATGGAGGCGACGTTCAAACGTCGTAACGGGTTTGGCCACATCAGCCAGGACACCATTGACAGTCAACGACAAGAGAGACGTGACAAGGTGCAGACAGAAGGCACCCGGGCCGCGACGTATGCTGTGGGCAGCGGAAACACAGCGGACGACGGCGAGGTGCGCAGGAAAAACACCATTTTTGGACGGAGGAAGCTGGGCAGGTCAGCCGAGGTGACGTGATTCCATTGCGGAAGAAAGAAGGCAGGGAGGCAGCAAGCATATCATTCAGCAATGGCGTTTGGGGAAAATTGCATTTAATGGTAATGACTACATGGTACGCGGCACAACTGGCAAGCGAAAAAGGATGTCATCTTAGAAGAGGGCGCCGACGAGCCCCTAGCATATTGGAATTTTGGCAGCATAGAGCAGAGATGCATGCGAGATTGCCTGACTGGAACAGCAACACTTGTCGCAGCTCTACCACAGGGTGCCGTCTTTTGGCCCCGAGAAGATACGTTTTCTTTGTACAGACAAATACATGAAGATTATCATGGTATTCATATGACCGTCACAGTGACACAGAACCACCAATGTAGTGTTTCAAGCAAGCCCCTCTGTTCAAAGAAAACTGGTCCAAGTACGGACATATTTGCAAAGGTATCAAGGCCCATGATAAGCCGAATCCCATCCCGAACGCCGCCAATGCTCTCGCCATCAACTGGCCCCATTTTGTGTTTGTGTTTGTGTTGATTGGAGTCCAATGTGGGACTCCGATGTTGATATCCTCCCATGTCCGCTCCTCCTGCCTGACAGCCTTTACCCCACAGTACCAAGTAAAATACGGCAAAGCACCACACAACCCAGCCATCCATCCGCTGAGGTCTAGCAGTTACTGCTTGACCTCGGGGACGGAAAAGTTGGCGGGGCCCTTGGCGTAGCGGGTGACGTAGACCTTTGCGTTCTTCTCAAAGTCGGGGCGGTTGTTCTTGTACTCGTCGGCGATGCGGGCCTCGAGGGGGTCGTCGGGCTGGGGCTCGGCGAGGAGGGAGCGGACAGCCTCGAGGACGGCGGAGAGCTTTGTGGCGGGCTTCCAGTTCTCGGACTTGAGCATGCCGAGGCAGATGTTGCCGAGGGAGTCGTTTGTGATGTTGGGGTGGTAGATGCGGGTGGCGAACTTGACGACGGGGGCCTTGAAGGGGTAGTCCTTGGGCAGGTCGACGATGACGGCGAAGGTGCCGCCGGCGTAGGGGGAGTTCTCGGGGCCCTGGAGGGTGACGTGCCAGGTATGCAGGTCGGCGTCGCGGGCGAGAGCGATGGTCATGCCGGTCGGCGGGGTGGCGGTGACCTCGGTGAGTTCCTGGAGAGACGGACGAGGTTAGTTTTGGCTTTGGCCTAGGGGGAGAAGGAGGGAGTTGAGGGTGATGACGGACCTTGGCGATGCGCTTGCTCGACATGATGGGCGGTTTCGAGGGTGGGTTTGTCGTTTGTGGTTTGATGATGGTGTTGGTGTTGGTGTTCTTATTGAAGGAGAAGCTGTTGTTGGTTGGAAACGGAGCTGTAACCGTCAAGGTTGGAAGCTCTTGATCAGGACACTAGGTAGTAGCAGCAGCAGGTGGATCTCGTGTGGAGCTGGCAGGGGAAGAATGGCAGGAAACGCTCGATTAGGCTTGCAGACACAGCTCGCAAGAAGAAAGCAAGAAAAAGAAACGACGCTTCTGGGCCTGGAAACGGTGAGCGATGGTGGCTGATTGCGGTTGTCACAGGAGAAGAGGGGTGAGCTGCGGCTGCGATGATGGCGGGGTAGCTTAGGTGCTTTTAAGGCGTGGTGGGGTGAGGTCCCCGTCAGGCACTGTAACTGGGCTGGCTACCTTACCACGCTTACCTACCCAAGGCCGGGTGCTTCACTGATCCATTGTCGCTGAATGTGTGACGCCGGGCGGGGTGTTGGCGGCAGAATCAGCGCGGTGAGGGGGCAAAGGCGCTGAAGCAGCTCCCCTCATCCACCTCGTGCAAGGTATCAGAAAAGACAGTGTCCAGTCTTGTTTGTATTTGATTCACTCTGTTAAGGCAGCAAGATATGCAGGCTCTTCAACAAGTCGTCTTCTCATTTAAGAGCCGACTGCCCGCCCGATTTAAATGCCGGGCAATAGACTCACATGTCTAAGGTATCACCCAATGAAATGAACCTGGTCGTCTGCCTAATCCTAATGTGCTTACATGGAAACGTAGAGCAGTCCGGGGAGAGACTCATCTTTGAAGCCATGAGAAGCTAGCCTTTGAACTGCTCTCCAGCCTCATACCGTACAGGACCAGGACGGGTGGTGGCTCCCACACCAGCAGCCACCGACAAATGGCATCAAGACGTCTCGTTACCGACGTCTCGTTACCTTCCTATTCGTCGTATGCGATGCGAGTACCTACCAAGTATGGGAAACCGAGAGTCCAGAGTTGGGACGGCATGGCCACGTTTGTGCGTGAGTTCGCGCCAGTCGGTGCTGCCCGCCTTGCCGCAGTTTGAAAAGGGCATCTGTTCGTCCACAGGAACACACACGTACGAGTACAGGAACATATCTCGGCCGTCAGCAACCCGTTTGAGGGGACTGAGCACGCGAGCTGGAACCCAAGTCGGCCAGGAGCAACAAGACCGGCGCCCGGGCATATCATGCGTGTGTCTTTCTCATGTGGCAACCTAAGGCAGTTAGTTAACCTCTCTCTCACCCGCACCCCCCGTACCACCCCAAATCCAGCGCCGTTCCGCCGGGAGGCGCTCCGACCGAGTTGAGACGAGGCAAACTTTTGTCAGTCAACTCTACAAACTGACTTGCCGGTCTGCGGCACGCGTAGAGGGTCCGGATGCTGTCGCGAGTTTCTTTTTTCGTCTCCGGTCGGCCAGGCCACCTGGTCGGCGGGTATTGACTTTGTCCACCACGGCTTTGCTACGTGACTACCTTATGTTAGGGGAACGGGGCGACGAAGGACATGTGGGAGCTTGATTCATGTGCTTGCGTCTGACGCCCGCCGCCCGCCGCACTGAGAGATGCAGTAGCGGATGATCTCTTGGCCTACCTTAGGTAGAGTCCCGAGTCTTTTGCTAAAAGCCTGCATCTGCTGCCCGTGGGATCCTTGGGGCTGGGCTTGAGCTTGCTGGCAGGGTTTGTTGGTCTGTTTACACGTATATCGTTGGAGCTATCATAGTCTTCGGGGTTTACTTACTAACTGCGGTCACCAACGGCCAGGGTCCTGTCTCTTCTAGCAGAGCTTTGATCAAAGTCCGCACAAGAGGCTGGAGGAGGACCTACTATGCAGCAGACGGAGCGGAGTACTACAAACTCGCGCTCCTCCGGGTGGCCTCTCGGTGATTGACAGCAGCCGATAGACCCGATAGAACCGGACACCCCTCCCAAACCCCACCGTCCGCTGCGCCAGCGCTGGACGGGATCAAATGAATCTGGCTGGAATGACACCTCATGCGAATGCGGAAGCGGGAACGGATCTCTCAGCCACAAGCCAACAGTCTGGAATACGACGCTATTGCTGCACTCTTCGTACCTACTATTGACCATGCGGTAGTACGGATACATCCCATGTACTCAAGTACTCCATACGCAGGAATAGCCTGTAGGCACCGCTCTCCAACAATCCCTGGCCGTTCTTGAGATGATCCGGAAGAGCCCCCAAGAATGTCAAAGACGGTCTTCACCACCACCCCGGGACGGAGGCACACCGCACCTCGGCGGCTTACAAAGGTCCAAAGTCCCTCACTCTTTCTGTGTCCATTAGTTGTCACGCATTACATGCACTACGTCAACAACTTTGCTATCTGTAAAGAGAAATTCGCAACGCACACACTGCCATCATCCGAGTCTCTTCGCCTGCAGAGTCCCCCATCTAATCCCATCTCATCCCATCCCATCCATCCATCCACTCTCGACCGGTGGACTCGCCGGCGCATAAACGAACAGCCCTTAGCTCCTGCTTTTAGCCACCCATTCGAGGTCGTCGACTCGACCCGTCTCCCCCGCTTGAAGCTCCCAGGTCCCTCGTGCCCCGCGCCACAACTAGACTTCCTTGACTCTGCTGCTGCGTACTTTATGCCCTGAAGGAGCCCGAATACGTGTATTCGCTTCAACGCTTCTGTGCGGTGAGGTGTACATACGCTGTCTGCCTTCTACTATCCACCTACCGCTCCTACCTACATACATACTTGTCTATCAATACAATCTACCTGCCTACAGCCATACAGTCAGTCGGCCAGTCAGTCAGTCTGCCTTACAGACCGACGAAAGCCGTTGCGAGCAGACTGGCCACTCTGGCGCGTCGCCGCTTCTCACGACTCGAACCGTAAGTACGTGCACTGCACCCCTTGGTTATTCAACTCGAGCTCATTCGTCATTCGTCGAGGCTTACTCTGCCTCACCTTCTCTACGCTACTTTACCTTACCCTACCATCCCTTGTCCTGTCTTACTCTGTTCTCTTATCATCTTACTCAACCGCTCACTCCCATAGCTCACTTCTAACCTCTTCTCCCACCAACAACAGCTTTGCCTCGAGCTCACTCACACGCAGCCTTGTTTGTGCGCTCATGATCCCGAGGTTCGACGCCGCCCCTTATTCGGACGTCACCACGCTGTGAGCACATCTACACGAAAACTTCCTTCCTTCGATGCTGTTTCCGGCTCTCAAAGTCGCCGTCTCAGCTGCTCTAGTCGTCGACATCATCTTTGTCCCCCAAGACATCGGTCTCCCCAAAGAGCTGTTTCTCGCTTCCGCGTCCCATATTTAATCCCACCACAAACACCGCCTCAACCCCGGAGCGGTGGTACCTTGCAGCGCCAACCAAACTGGGACAGACGTCATTTTCCCCGATCAGTAGCACCCAGAATCGGACAATCGACCTGTGTTTCAGCGCCAGCGTTCCATCGCCTGGGATCCACGGCTCTTCTGTTCGTCTGTCAGCGACCTCGCCGGAGCGTTTCCGGTTTCCAATATTACGCCTCGCGACTCCGAGGGTCCGATTGCAACAGAGGCGGGAAAACCAGCCGGCCGCGTCAATTTTTATCTGTTTTTTTTTTGGCTTGTGATATTACACATCACACAAATTTTCATCTCTCGCCGACTTTTTCGTGTGTGCGACTCAATACTTCCGCACAACTACTTCAGCTTCACCGCCCGCCGGCAAGATGAGTAGACTCGGCTCGTGGTTCCGCTCCACCGCGGGCAAGGTGAGCAGCAATGCGAGCCCGGCGGCCTCACAGGTCAACCTGTCTGCGCGGGAGATGGCCGACATTGAGGAGGCAATGGTGGCCGCCGCTCTCATCATGAACGACGACATTGACGGTGCTGAGGAGCGTCTGAGGAAGGGTGACTCGGCCTTTCACCAGCTGGGTTTGTCCATGACCACGTTTCTGCGCTCAGTCCTCGGCTTCGAGAAGGACGTTATGAATGAGGCCTCGAAAAGATTGGCCGACACCGAGGCCAAGGCATGGGCAGATTACAAAAAGGCCGAACGCGAGGGCGCCGCCGATGGAAGCAGCAGGATTTACCCCCCGGGCACCGAGTTTCTGCTCATTCATGCCGAGTCTCAGCTCATGGCGGCCGTCGTTGCTGTCCTCCATGAGAGCTTGACTGAGGCTCTCAAGGGATTTTACAAGCTTCGCAAGGCGTTCGTCACGCTTGACGGCATCATGCTGCAGGAAGCCAAGGCGTTGGACAAGGGCGGCAAAGCGGATCCGCCGCCGCTGCGGCCGCGGATGAGTGACGACAAGATGCCCGGCAGCTTCGACGACGACGAGTTTGCGGACCTGGAACAGAAGGAGGACAGCGAGATTGAGTTTGTGGACGCCAGCGAGGTTCCTAAAACCGGCGCGGAGACGCCTTCGGAGAAGAAGACGAACGGATTGCAGACTCCGGCACAGGACATGGCGAACCTCAGCCTGGACAACTCCGGGGCGTCGACGCCACAGGACGATGCGAAGCTGGCGCCTTTGCAGGTCTCGTCCAAGATGGCGGAGGATTCGGATTCGGACTCGAACGTATTCACCAACCCCGTAGACATCTTCATCCACAGCGGCGCCAACATGTGTTTTGGCATGCTTCTTTTCATGCTCAGTATGGTTCCTCCGGCCTTCTCCCGTCTTTTGTACGTTGTTGGCTTCAGAGGTGACCGCGAGCGAGGCGTGAGGATGCTGTGGAAGAGCACCCAGTTCGACAACCTCAACGGCGCTGTGGCTGGACTCATTCTGCTGGGGTACTACAACGGCCTCATGGGCCAGGCCGACATTGTCCCCGCCGAGATTGATTTCGATGCCGAAGCCGAGTTGGTTGGATACCCTGCCAAGAAGTGCGCCGCGCTGCTTGCCTCGATGCGTCAGCGATACCCGGACTCGCGGCTGTGGCGTGTCGAGGAATCGAGAGTCGTTGCGCAGCAGCGCCGTCTCGCGGATGCCATACAGCTTCTTACGACAGGCCAGGAGAGCAAGATGCGCCAGGTTACGGCTCTGAACAGTTTCGAGCTGGCCTTGGCCGCCATGTCTCACCAAGACTGGGAGCTCATGCAAAAGACCTTCTTGCGCTGCCTGGAGCTCAACGACTGGAGTCACACCTTGTACTATTACATGGCTGGATGTGCAGAGTTGGAGCTGTACCGCAACGCCGTTCACGAGAAGAAGGACGAGGACGAGGTGCGCAGGAGAAAGAAGAAGGTCGAGGAGCTGTTCCGGAAGGCGCCAACGGTTGCCGGGCGGAAGAAGTTCATGGCTCGTCAACTGCCGTTCGATATCTTCATCACAAGGAAGATTCAGAAGTGGGAGGACCGGGCGAAGGAGCTCAAGATTGACCTGGCCGATGCCATCGGCGTCAGTCCCGCACAAGAGATGGTCAACCTGTGGAACGGCACGAAGAGAATGAACGACGATGAGCTTCACAAGTCCATCAAGAGCCTGGCCTGGGAACGTTGCACTGCGCCGGCTGAGGGCATCGAGAAGATGCAAAAGACACCCGACGAGGCTGCGATTCGTTCTGTGTGTTTGGCGGCGATCTACAGGACACTGGGGCAATTTAACGATGGACGGGAGGTTCTGAGCGAGGTCCTCGCGGCTGACAGGTTAGTCGAACAATTTTCCTCCTTTATGGGAGACAGCCAACTGACAAAATCACAGAGCGGCTTTCAAGGGAACAACAAGAGACGAGTACACCATGCCTATGGCCCACTATGAGATGGCTGCTATTGCCTGGTTCGAGTGCTGCAAGCCGGAGTCCAGGAAGCCAGCGGCCGACGAGCCAGCGGATGCAGAGGCGCAGGCTAAGCTCGTTAAGGAGTACCGTAAGAAGAAGATGGACGAGTGCCAGGAATGGCTTGACAAAGTCGTTAATTGGGAGGCATATGTCTTCGACGCAAGACTGGGCATGCGCGTGACGGCTGCTCTAGAGACGCTGCGTTGGTTCAAGAGGAAGAACAACTGGGCATAGATACGGTTGAATGATTCTGACAGGGTTTTCAAGGGCCTTTGGGCGCATCTGGTAAACGGAGGTCAACGCATCGGCGCGCAGTTCGGAGCTTCGTTGGTACATATACTTTAGACTCATTGGCTGCTATTTGGGGTATTCTGGGGATATACAACAGCAACAACTCATTCCACGTTAAGAAATCACAAACAACCTCAACCATCATCATCATACCCAAACGCCTCAAATTTGAAAGCAGTGGTAAGCCGCCGACCTCTTACTCATTAGACTTCTTCTTTCCTTTGCGTCCGCGACCCTTCTTCAGCTCCTGGATACCATCCTGCAGAAAGTTGGCACCGCCACTTGCTGCCTTCTCTCCACGTTCTTTGAGGCGGTGCTTCTCTGCTTCGGCTTTCATGTCATCAATGACGTCCTGCCCGCTGCTCGTGCCATGAGCCCAGTCCATGACGCCCCAGGCACCGTAGTTACCTTCACCCTTGCCGGCGTAGTGGATCGCAGTCCGTCGCGTGATGCCACCCATTATGATACCTGGGACAATGCTGTACCCAGACATGGCGAGAGTCTCCTCTGCTGTACAGAACCCGACGAAGAGGAAGTAGGTGAGGAGGTGCGGGCGGAGAGCCAGCGCCGGAACGAAAATGGGGACGATGCGGTGAAGGAGGAAGGGGATGGGGTGGTCTGCGTATGCCATGAGAGAGAAGGGCGGTGCGGCACGAGAGTGGGCGTAGGACGTGTGAAGCTTGCCGATGCGGGTGCTCGTGAAGCGGCGGCCGCGGCTGTGGAGAATGCGCGTGTGGATGTAAAAGGTGAGAACTTCGCGGGCGGCGATGAGGAGAGCGATGTGTTTTACGAGCTGGAAGGGAAGAGGTAGAGCTGTCGAGGCCCGGAAGAGAGGTTCGTGGAAGTAGGAGGCCCAAGCCAAGCTGACTCCTCCCTCCAGGCCTGCGGCGAGAACGAGGTTGACGAGCGCGAGGAGTAGAGTCTTGAGCAGAAAAGGGCCATTGGTGGGCGGAAGCGCCGCCGCGCCTGCCGTCTTGATAGACTCTGACAACGACGGGAGAAGAGTGTCGAAGAGGAGGAAGAGGAGAGAAGGGAAGAGCCATAGAAAGACGCGCAGGGCCAGGGTGCCCCAGAGCTCGATTTTAAGAGGACCATGTGAGAGGACAAGAGTGGTCCAGGTCATGTAGAAGAAGAGGAGGTTGAGTGAGGTGGTCCAGGAAGTCATCGCTGGTGCCAGGAAATAAGATACGATGGGTAGTGAGAGCAGTATATCCATTTCGAAGATCCTGCCGGTTGAGATGTGGGTATCAAGGATTCGTGTAAGTGAACTGCTATCGCCAAGGCACTCTTGCGACGGGTCGAGGCTACCTTGTCCGGGCAGATTTAAGGAATGCGATAAGTTGTAAGTGTGCGAGACCTCGTGGCATTTGCGTTAGGGCTGTACCAAGAAAGCCTGGGAGGTGCAAGTAGTTAAGAGTCGAGACGGGTGTTGGATGCCATGACGTAGCTCCATGGGCTTGGATCGCCGACCGTTGCGTCTCACAAGGGCTTAGCGCCACAGCTACCTGGGTCTGGACTTTTCGCAACGGCATCGCCAAAGGAAGAGAATGTAGCATGTAGTTTCCTTAGTTGAGTCTCTACTTAATGATTTGCGTCTGCTTTGAAATTAGTTTCCTTAGTTGAGTCTCTACTTAATGATTCGGGTCTGCTTTGAAAGAAGGACGCATTACCGGTCGGCGATTTATTGCAACTTGTTCGACTCGGAACAAACAGGCCAGTTTTTGCAGCAGACAAGGATTTGGTAGAACACCAAACAAGCCTCTATGTTGTTTGAACTTGGAAAGGCTCTCGGCTCTCATATCTCAGGTGCTGACTGCGCTGGCGCTTTGCTGGAGTTTGTGAATGGGCGCGGCGCCCGTTTGAACACCCCCGCATGAGAGGCAAATCGATACCTGGAATTGACTAACGCCCCTTATTCCGCACATCATATGAAGACATACAGATGTGCTCTAGAGAATCTGAAATGCTTTAAATACCCGAGTATCTTGTGGATAGTTAGATATCACTCTCGCAGCTCGGTCCTTGAGAGGTCATGTTGATGAGCTTATATCATAACGTGGATCTCTATCGGCGAACTCAGTAAGTTGATGAATTGAACAAATGAAGGTTTCCGACTGTTGCCAAGGCACAGACCATGCATGACAACATGTTCCACACCTTAACTCCACTGTGGCGTTGTTCCGCTCTCAATTCTGCACTCACCACCAAAAACACCAAACATGGTACACCAACTTCAAAATATCACCAAAAATGCAAAACGCATCACGACACAGGCCTGATTCGAACAGACGCTCCCGAAGGAAGTAGATTTCGAGTCTACCGCGATAACCACTCCGCCACTGTGCCTAGGAATGTGAAAAATCGTTCAAAATACCGCATATGAATGTAGGATAAGCATCCTTGCAGATGACGCAGATGTTTTCCGTGTTCGGGGCGGGATCCCAGCCTATGCGGGGTCCAAGTCAGCCCAATGACCCACTTAAGCATGCAGGACAATGCCGGCTGGCAGCTATTAGCCCAGTCAGCTCACATTCGTCCAAGATGACCTTCTCTAGAGGACGGGTGCCGCTCACTACATCCTCTGAACCACATCATGCTTAGGAGTTTGCAAGACCAATCAGTTTGAGTCAATAGATGTAGCATCATTAATTCTAGGTTGTGAACAAGTTGGAAGTTGCCCTTTGCCTTAGTTGCTGGGTTTGAAGCAGCACCATAGTTGGCCCTCCGGCCCTCCATGATCGGCCACCCGCCACCATCACTGTACTGCCCACGCATTGTCACGCAAAGAAGATAATGAAAGCTGTGTAATATTATATTGACTTCCAAAATCAATATGACTCGCACCGCTAGATGTGACAGATCACAGTCGTGAAACTCACCTAGCCTGAAATCTTTGCTCATGGCTCCCTGTGGCTGGAAACTTCACCAACGGCAGCCTCTCTTTCCAACGACAGCCTCTCTTTCCAACGACAGCCTCTCTTTCCAACGACAGCCTCCTTACTATCCGCAATCCCCTCGCCATCATCGGCCTCTTCATAAGTAGGGCGACTGGCTTATTATTACAATCGAGGTTACTAGTACATTATCGCTGGGGATGACTGACATATCATCGCTGGGAAACGATACAACGCAACAAGGCGGTACGTCTGTTCTTGCAAGGTGCGCGTTCGACAATGTGGAGTTCAGAAGGCCTGTGCCGGCATTACAAACGAATCGGGGCTCCGCATTAACTTCCTTGGTTGGCAGAGAACATAGATCAACATGCTCGTCTAGTATTCCGTGGCCGCGAACTGGGTCAACTTGTAGTCTTGTCGTGGTGCGTTTTAACATCGAGGCTCAACAACGTGCACCTCCTGTTGCTGTAATCGACGATGTAAGCTGATTCAAATGTCTCATATGATGATAATGAAGGATAGAGAGAAAGAGACTATTGTTCATAAGGAGAAGGAAACCGCCGCAATGGATATGACCAAGGAAATAGAAGTGTAAAACGGGTAGGCCAAGGAAGGGCTGGTTGATAGGCCGTAGTGCTCTCAAGTCTTCACATAACTAGTAATACGAAAGTGAACACTAAACTTTCCTGGTCAATCTCCCACGCTGATTCTTTTTCAAGTTCTTGGTTCCCCCTTCCAGTCCCTCCCAGCCCTCCAGCAGCAGCATCTGGTTAACTCCACTAGCGATAGCGACGATGGCGACAGAGCTCATCAAAGTTCACGAAATGCTTCAGGTTTCTGCAGTGATAGCAGAGCTCTTCATAGATCCACCCGATCAGCTCGGGGGGCAAAGCTCGACTTGTCAGGCAGAGCTCCTTCCGTTTGATAAGCTTAGCAGGGAGTTCGAGTAACTTCGGCAGGCTGTCAGCATCTTCATGCAAGATCTTCACACAAGAGAATTGCAAACGTCGACTCGAATCCACAAAGGAGATCGTATTAACACATTACTCGGTCTACCCTCGCCTTGCTGGCGGTGGCCCGATGCTGTACTACTATATACTACACGAAAGTCTTGTGCAAAGGTCATGTCTGACATGAATCACCCGTCTGTCCCATGGCTTCGTCCCTTCAAAGCTCGTACCCAGGACGCCATCTGCCAGAGAACTCCGTAGACGCGCTCGACGCCGGTGCTGTACAAGAATAACCACGCCAATCGTACATGACCCCTCTCAAATATTATGTAAATGCCCATTCTTTTGTGGGCTGGTATGTAAATCAAGATATCAGTCAAATCATGGACGGTCGAAGACAATCATTCCAAACATGCCAGATCCGAACTTTTTTTGAGCGACGAGCGCCTCGTTGCTGAATCTGGGAAGCAACCGACGCTTTGGGGGGGAACAAACGATGTTCTACCGCGCGCTGGTTTTCCGACCGCGGTCGTCTTTCTTGCCGTTGGTGGCGCGGAGCCAGTCATCCCACTCCTTGCTAATCTCCATGAGCACAGCGCCCATGACACCGGCGCTCGCCATGAGGCCATGGCCTTCTCCCTCGAGCACTCGTACTTCACAGCGGCGCATGGTCTTGCCCAACCACTTGACGTTGTCGACAGGCACGCGGGTATCGCGGCTGCCATGGTGAATGACGACGGGGCGCGTGATATCGACGTATCGGAAGCCGATGGTGTGCCGGCGCTCCAAGCAGACCAATAAGTCGACAGCAGGGTTAGCGCCCGTTGTTGCGAGTTCCCAGATGGCATGTGTCAGTCTGTTGTCGTAGATTGTTTGACGTTCCTTGTCCATCAATGCGTCCGCGGCGGCGGCCAGGACCTGTGTCTCAGGATCATAGTGGCCCTGTGCCGATGCGGTGCCTGTGGGCCTTATCCTATCCATGTTCTCGGTGGCAATCGGAGCGGGTCCGGTGCCAAGCAAGTCATCGCCGGTGCTGTTGCGGTCCTTGAAGTTGAAGAGGCCGAGATTCTCCTTGTCGAGGTGGGGTGTCGTGTCCCGCTTTCCCCCGTCCGACATGGCTGGGGTGCCCCGACCGGTTGTTGCCGTCGATTTGCGCTTGCTACGTCTCGGCGTCTTGGGTAGTGAGCTCGTGATGGAGCTGCTCGTGGCGGACATGAAGGAGCTGTTGGCGGCTTTGAGGAACGGCGTTGGTAGTGCTCGGAGGATTCGTTGGGATGTCGGAATTGCGTTCGTCGGAGGGAGGGCCTGCGATGTGCCGAAGACGTTCATTTGTGATGGCGGGATCCACGGAGCAAGCAGATGTATCCTGCCGCGGATATGTTGAGGCATGCGGAGGGCTGTTGCCAGGGCGTAGATGGCACCGGCGGAGTGTGCGAGGATCGAGAACTTTGTGATCTTGAGAGCCTGGCAGATGGCGTAGACGTCGTCGGGCCAGCTGAGCGGCGTCGCGGTTCCATCAGCGTATGCTTCGCTGTCTCCGACACCAGGTCTGTCGGGCGTGATGAGGCGCAGCTTGAGCGTCAAGGCCAGTTCGTCATAGAATGCCGTGATGTATCTCGTCAATCCCATGCCCACACAGCAGAAGACGGCAGAACCGTCGGCGTCTCCCACCTCGGAGAAGGAAATCACACGTCCGGTCTGGGGATGCTTGATCTTCTGTGACAGTCTGGGAGAGCACAGATAGGATTCAACGGCGTCGTCGATGGAGTCGGCGCTGCGTGGACGCTCGTAGCCGGCGGGCATGCTGTTGCGGTTGTCGGGAGACGCGGCCGAATTGCGTGCACTCGTCTGCGGCTCTTCTCCCTTTGGACTCAGAGGCCCGGTGGAGAGCCGCTTGAGCCTCGAACTGCTGCGCTTCATCTTGAGGGTCTCGCCAGCGTCTGAACTGTCTCGTAGTGATTTCCGAATGTTCCGGTCGGCGCTCTGATCGTCTCGACGACGACCTTGAGCAACGGCGGGGAAAGGAGCGCTGTCCTCAACATCTTCCTCCTCAAATAACGGACCCGACACTCGGAAGTCCTCAGTGTGCCTGGTCTCGAACAATGGGCGGCTCGCTAGCTTGCCGGATGCGTCGGCCGATATCCTAGCCAGGTCGTTTTCGGAAGCATGGCGAGACAGGTGTTTCCGCCGTGGAGCATCCCGTGCAGACGTTTTCTCGTGCCCTTCATATATAACATCGCTCGTGCCGTTTTCGCTTTCTCGCTTTGACCGTGAGGATCTCGTGGTGGACGACCTCTTGGCGTTCGATCCGGTCTTGAAGAGGGACGAATCTCGGGCGGGAATCGGCCGTGGGCTGGCGGCTTCCCCACGGCTTGGGCTCGTCATATCCGGGTGATTGGAATTCTCTCGCGTGGGGGATTCCATGTTAAAGGCGGGTTCTTCGCTAATTGGTGTCTCGGCCAGGAACGGATCGGGTCTTAGTGACGTTCCAGTGAAGCTGCTCGAGCTTCTTTCACCAATGCTCGCGCGTTTCTTCTCTTCCTTTTCTCGAAGTCGTTCCTTGGAGCTCATATACATCAGTCCCCTGTGACTCCTTCCCTGCTTCTTGCCCCAACTGTCGTAGGACCGCTGTCTCTTGAGCTCTGGGGTCGGCGCTGAGCCGCGTTCTATTGAGAGATTGCCGATGCTCTGAGCATCGTCCCGCGACCCGAGCGAGCCTTTGGAGGAGGGCCGCGAGGAGCTTCGCAGAAGTGACTTGAGACCACCGCCAGAAGCGTCGCGGGATGGCGATTTGGGCGCGGTCAAGGGCGAGAACCCAGAAGGCGGCTTGGCGGTACGGATGACGGGGGCAGACGCGGCGACCTCGTCGAGGGGAACGTCTTTGGCGCGAAGTTCGGCAAGTGATGGTTGAGAAAAGGCGCCGTAGTCGACTCCGAAGCTGCCGTTGCGGGGTGAGACCGGGACTGACAGGCTCGGGGCACTGCGCTCAAAGTGTTGGTCGGCAGGCTTGGATATGACGGAGAGACTGGTGATCAGAGAAGATATGACCTCGGGCGAGCTGGGGACGGCATCGGTATCGCGGCGCGACGGAGGAGGTAAGGAGCGGCGGCGTTGCTGGCGAGGCTCAGGGGTTTGGAGGTTTCGGTAGCGTTGAGGGATAGGGGGGATGTAGTTTGGGTCGGAAGAGTCCATGGCGACAACAAAGGGAGAGACAGGAGAAGGGGGATTAGAGAATCGACAGACCACGCGACTGCAGAACGGACGGCGGGCGGGCGGCACGGGGCCGGACGACTGGGCTCAGGAGATGGTACGGGACCTGCTGCTTGCTGCCGCTTGCTGCGCTGCTACTGCGGCTGCTGTGGTGCAACAATGGCAGCAGCAGGATGCAGTCAGGTCAGGTACCGCACAGAGCGTGTGCAGGTAAAGGTACAGACGAGATACACCGTACGTACAAGACAAGCTGGAAGAGGAAAAGAACGTGGGAGGGGGGGTGTCACTGGTCGGGGTGACGGACCCAGGGCTCCAGCAGGAAACAATGGGAACGCAACCCAGGCGGGCTGTCTTACACAGCGAGCGCGCGCGAGTGGCGGCTGGTGGTTTTCTGCAGCAGCGGTAGTTTTTCTGTAGTCTCTGCAGTAGTCGCTTCAGACTCTCCTGGACTCGACGGTGACAATGGGCCGGATCGGTGTTTAGCACGGCGCCGCAGCGCAGGGCGAGACGAGATAGGACGGGACCAAAGAAAAGGGTTCGTGTCGTTGGCGCACACAGGGCGGGCTGGGCGCAGGAGAGAGGAGCAACAGGAACAGGAACAGGAGCAGGAACAGGAACTGGCGCAGGTACGCGGCGGTGACGTGGGTATCTGCCAGGTACTGCAACCGAATCGCGACCGCAGATCGTAAGGTACAGTGTCAGTGTCGGTGTTGGTGGTGGTTATCCTCGTCTTGTCTTCGTTCCTCTTCGGTCTGGTCTGGTCTGGTCTGGTCTGTTCTGACGAGAGGCGGTAGAGAGAATGCGCGTGGCTGCAGCTTTCAGGCGGGATGGGGATAGGGGATGGGTATGAGGCGGAGGGCGTTCGGGATAGTGTCTCTGTCGCCGGTCGACTGTCTCGTCTTGTCTCGATTGTTCGCGTTGATCGACCAAGAGAGGAGATAATAAGAGGGGGCCGTGCTCGCCCTTTTCTTTCGTTTTTCTCCCCTGCTCTGGGAGATTCTTTCTCTCTCTCTCGCAGTGTTGTTCCCTTATGGACCCCTGGCAGAGGCAGAGATAACCTTGCCTTGCGCTCGATCAGATGAGAGAGAAGAGGGTGTGTGGGCGCAAGCGACTGGCGCAGTTGGTTGGTCGTTCGGGGTGATGATGCGATGTGACTGCAGGCAGTGACAGCCAGAGGTTTGCTGCACGTTTGGCTGCGTTTGACTGGATCGGGGAAGGGGGAGGATTTAGTCTACGGTCGGCCAGAAACCAAGAAGAAGAAGCTGCTGGTGGGATGGGAGCAAGTCAGCCAGAGTCAAGAGAGGAATGCAGCCCAACGGTGCAGGGTCGCATTGACTGCGGTCTAAACTGGTGGCGTCGCAAGTTGGATGGACTATGGCAGAGAAAACCGGCGAGAAGGAGAAAGAGTTGGGCAAATATTGATTGCTCTCATCTCTCAGAATCTGCCTTTCCTGGATGGTCACTGCTCACTGGTCAGGCGGCGCGCCGTATTATTAGCTCCAGAGCATACGCTATTAATCACCGACGGGACCCCTCTCTCTCTCGATGCCCCGGTCCAGGTGCGCAAAAAGGTAAAGAAAAGAGTGGGAAAGGATGGAGGAGGAAGAAGGGGATGGATGGATGCATAACTGTCTGTTGCGTGGTGCGGCCCTCTGCAACGCAATGCCGACCGCATATCAGACAGAGGAGAAGGGATGAAGTGACGAATCACGGGGTCTGTGTGGTCAAAGAGAGGACGAAATGCACCCAAGGATGTGGGAGACGAGACCAGAGCGCGCCCGTTGGACATGGATGTGTCTCTTACCAGAGCAAGGGATGGATGAAGAGAGACTGACTGAACGAGAGAGATGGAATGGATGGATGCATCGGGGAAAGGGGGTCTGTGGAAAACACGACGAAAGAACTCAACTGAGAACAACTGAGGACTCACCAGCTTGCCAGCCTCTCCCGGTGCAAATCTCAACCCAGGCGCACGGGACCAAAAGAGTGGGATGCAAAGCAAGGGGCCCTGTCGCTGAAATTTTGGTTGTCCTGGCCTCTTCCACTGAGATTTGCTGGCTGCGAAGATCCTCGACTTTGACGGAGAGCAACAGCCAGCCTGATTGATGTGACAAGACGCCGGCGCCCTCTCAGTTGTCAATCGCTCCTGTTGCTTCTGTACTATCTGCACGAGTTGGCTTGTTCCTGCTTGTCAGATATGTCAGCTTGAAACCGCCACTGAACTCTCTCTCTCTCTCTGTGTGTGTGTGTCTCTCTCTCTCTCGACGTCCACATGTCCATGTCCCTTAAAGTAACAACATGATACCATCCCACCGTGCACACTTGGCGCGTCTCCCGGGCACCAGGCCGGGCGCGCTCTGGGCTCAATTATTACCCCTGGACCCGGGCAACCAATTGACCAATCTTGTCTCCAGCTTGTTGCCCTCTTTTTCGGCCCGGTGCGGATACCCAGAAAGACCCTGTCGGTGGGAACAGGGGCGGGAAGAAGCCGAAGGAAAAAAAAGAACGAGAAAAGAAGTTAAACAAATAAAGTGCGAGTAAAACCAAGAGCCGGCCGTTGACCCGTCCGATGCTGCCGCCGGGGAAGATTGTAATACAGCAGTACGGATACACGAGTACGATGCCCCTGGAGCCAGTCGATGGGGACCCATGTCCAAGGCGCGTCCGTCTGAACGTTGTTCGCGCTGATGTCGGCATGTACGTCCATCCAACTGGCTCTAGAAGGCACAACGAAACGCCACGGGGAAGCCAAGGGGAAATGCAAAATTCCATGTAAGCTAACGTCCGGTGTCTGCAATTCCCGAAGGCCTCGTAGACGTGAGACGAGCTGGACGAACTATGATCGGAACCCGACAACGAGATGTGCAAACCTACTCCTCAAAGCGCAACCCTCAGAAACAGATAATTGTCCCGAGCTTCTCCCGAGAACTGCTTCGATTCGACTTGGGGATGATAATGATCAAATCTCGGAGTTCGGTACGATACGTCGCCGTCGATTCGATTTCGGGCTCGAGCAGAAAAGATCCGTGTCATATGGTCACTAGTGGTCGATAGTCTTCTTTCGCACGATCGCGGCCGACGATGACGGCGAAAAGCTAACAGTGAATTATCGAAGAAACAGGCCCGAGCTAGAAACATGGAGTGCACCAGCGGCTGCGGCGCCCTATATATCCATCATCTTCTCAACACTCCTGCCGTGCCCTGGTCTGTGAGGGGTTCGTGTCTCTCCCCAAGACGGGAACTATGATGATCTGCCTGGGGGTGGTCTTGACCTGTATGCCTGTGCAGCAGCACTTGTCTCTCAGCAGCATCTTACTGCTGCCCGATGATACGCTGGCTGCTCTTCCTGTCGTGCGGGCCTCGTACGTGCATCCCACCCTGCACCTGCAGATGTCTCACTAAATACTTCTCAACGCCAATGTGATGTGCATGGACCGAGCACTCACGGGAGACCTGCACTTGTGAGCGTTGCGGCCGTGACAGGTGGGTACAAATCTAATCAACGGGTTCAAATGTCGCTCGGGCAAGTCGGTCTATGCAAAAGAACGAAGCTGGTCATGTCCAAAGGCCCGATGCCATCTGTGGTTCGCAACGTAGAAACGCTCTAGAATACGTCAGTGCGGGTCTTGTAGCCTACGTGCAGATGCCGCGACTTGGGCTCTCGTTCAGCCCAGCTTAAGATGAGATGAGCGCCTTGACAGTAGCATCTCGTGGGTTGTTTTGATTACGGCCCGTTGCACCAGGTCACGAATGTCACACGTCGCGTCGGTAGCGAGTGCCACTGCAGCAGCGAGCCATTTCCTTCCTTGTCAGCATCGCCGGCATCCTCTCTGCAGATGGGTTAGTGATGAACTCAAGGGAAGCGAGTGGCGTCTCAAGGGACAAGTCTCACGCAACTTGTAATTGTGGTCTGTTGTGGCCTCATGATGTTTCACCGGAGCTAGTGTCTATGGCAAAAGCAAGAATCCGGTTCCCTGCATCATTGCTTTTTGGACGCTGCGGACGCTAGGTTGGCTATGATTGAAACTCGGTTGCCTTGACTACGCCAACGTCACAGCGAAACACGACGTAAGGTTCACTTGCCGTTGAGCTGGGCTCGCGTGACGCACTGTTGCTGGCGACATGACAAGACCTCAAAGTTTCCACTGAGACCTCAATCAGTCTCCCGACAACCATTCGCTACAGCGTCAGACCCGTCTCGTTCACTGTCCCAGCTACGAGTCGTGATCATGATGAGAAAGTTAGCTGGCAGGAAGTACATCGCTTCCAACGTCGCTATGACGGACCTGCTCTTACCGGTATACGATTCCGCAGCACCGGACAGAGGGCTATTGAAACACCCATATAAGGTATTCGTAAGCGTGCCTTGCAATGGTCCAACATTAAGCAACTCTCACAGTTGTGAAGACTGAGCATTTAGGGCGGAATTCGACTCATGCTGGCATGGGGTCGTCAGCATGCGAGTGTAAATGAACTGGTAGCAATGAGACATATAAGATCATGGCAACAGTGTGAGCAACAGCCGGGATGGGTGGGACACTGACATTAAATGCTACACACGTCACTCGGCGAGTTGTATGATTGATAACTAAAAGTTCCTAGTCTTTTCAAAACACATCTTAAGGGCAACAGTCGCATGAGGATAATGATAAGGATAACGATGAGGACAATAATGACGACGAGGACAATAACGAGGACGACGATAGAGACGATAGTAAGTGAGTTTATAACACAGTAAATGTAGCCGTTCTAGCATAGGAAAATAAGGCAGTCTCTTTCTTCCAGCCGTTATTAACTTATTAGTATGAAAATTAAAGCCTAACTAAAGATAGATATAAGGTAAATTAAGTAACTTCCACTATATGTATTCTAAGCTGTTATGCTGAATTTCTAATAACTTTAGTTTCTAAAGTCATTAATGGTCGTTAATAGAGAATCGCAAGCTGTTGGTCCTCAGCACCTCGTCACGAAGTCGTCCGGCTATAGTCGATAATTGCCACCGATCAGAGAGTGTAAGAGGCCGGTTGCCAGTTCACCTGCGTGGTTTACATATGATCTTTGCGTTGCTTAAGACCGCGCATCTTTTCGTAGTATTCCGTCGACAAATGGATAGCAGTCATGTAGTCAAGGGGCGTTGGGCTTTGCGGCAACACTCAAGTTGCTTCTCGAGGTCCTTCGTACTTTGAGAATACCTTTCCCAACTGCTTCAGATTCATAGAACATAGAGTTGATCATGGCAATGCCCCCGCGGTCTTGACCTCTGCCATGCAGCCATCTTTGTGTTCGTTCGCTACATGTTTCATCTGGCGATACTGTCATGACAGGCTACTTACAGCAGTCGCGACTCGCAACTCGCAGCTTGGCCAAACCAGGCGTACCTGGCCTGCATGTTTAACACAAACCTGCATAAAGATGTTCTGTATACAGGGCTCGCTGGCTCGTGGGTCTGAGTACGCTCGTAGTCGTCCTTCACAATGTCTCGAAGAAGCCTGGACATAGAGTCTGCGCGAAGCAGACAGATTCGGTGTTACAGGTTTTACTAGAGACTCCAATTTCATCAGTCCCATGCTTGCGACAGTGCCACCGCTATACTGCCCATACTACCTCGCACCCGATTTGTTGCTCATGGCTCACTATGACCGGAACGCTGCGGCCAGTCTCAAATCGTAACTCGTGGCTCCTCATCTCGAGCTACTCCTGCAGATATCCACACTCAGCCATGATTCATTGCTCTCGCGGCCCCCTTTCTCAGGGCCCCCGAACCTTCCGTACTCTTCAACAGCTTCGCGGGGTCGAAGACGTTTACATCTGTGACTGCGGCTTCACGGACGAATTTGATGAGTTCATGACCTTGAAGGCAAGGTCAATGACAGTGCGCCTAGGCAGGCGCGGGTGAGGAGGAGGGCGCAGTCGGGCAGCATTGAATGGGCAGTACAGCGGCGGCGGGGGGCGTGGGGCCGATGAGATTGAGACTGAACGTGCTACTCAGTATTCCTATCTGCAGGAAAGCAAGGCATTTCGAGCTCCGCGTAATAGAGAACTAGCTGCTATGAGTTGAGCAAAGTCAGGGGTTCCGGGATGCTTATGATAGAGCGCGCTTGTCTCTTACAAAGTTGCCCCGTTGGCTTTAATGGAAACCCATTTTCTTTCTGAACATCGAAATGCCAAAGAATTGACCCGAGGACGTCTGTACTTTCGAATACGCTGGCGATTACATAGTCGACTTGCCGCGAGAAGAGCAGGGGACATCGAGGTGGGGGTGGGCAAGAGAGAGAGGGCGGGATGACCAAACTTGATCATCATACCGTTGGCAACCCCCACCGCGTGTTCCTGTACCAAGGAAGGGGATTTTCGAAGACCCCAACACCGGAGCTCAAGTCAAAGGTGAGTCAGTCTCCGAGAGCACTCGACCCACCGAGCACTTGGCGGTCAAGACCATAGGTATCTCAACAACATCCTCAGGAGCAGTGAGTCACTGGGAGGACGTTGCATCGTTTGCATCACACAGTGGGAGAAATAGAAGAACAAGCAAGTGAGGTGGCCGAAATTTCTCATTACCTCGCCCTGACGAGGGCTCAAGCCGGTCGAGGCCATCCACTCGGGACGGCCCGACGAATCATCAAGATCATCATCTTCATACGTTACATACAGGAAGAAAGTAAAACAGGAAGACCGCTAGCTGTATTGCAAAAGCGGGTACCCAATGCAGACCGCTCCCTCCGATTCAAGATTCAAGATTCCAAAAAGTGACAAAGGAGATCCGATGAAAGGCAAAAAAGAAGGCATGTGAGGTGAGTCAAGGCTTTTGGGACATGACTTTTTTCTCTCTCTTTCATTTCTTGTTTTTTTCATGTTTTTTCAGATTTCGGGAATGACTGAAGAGGTTGTATTGCGCGCGCCAAGCCTGTGGTTCCTTTCGCGAATCTCTTTCTAAACCTCCTCGGCCTGCCCTGGAGTAATCGAAGGCGGCAAACATGCGTCCTCCAAAACATCCGTAAAATTTCCAAATCGGGAAGAGAAAAGGAAGACAACAAAAAAAGAACACAAAAACACAGTTCTGTATGGTTTCTTTGGACCCGTACAACTGTTGTGCCGGGTGTTTCTAAGATGCCGAAACGCCACTTCTTTTTTTTCTGCATTGATTCCATCCCAAATGGAGTTGTCAAGAAGTTTTATGAGAGTTGAGTTTCCGCCTTCCCCAGTTGCCGTGACCCAAGTAAGCAAAAGCAGTTGAAAAAGGACAAACTTGGTGTTGGGGGTGGTGTTTTTTTGGTGTGGTTGGTTTTTTTGTGTAAAGAAAAGGCGTAGCAAGTTCTCTTCTGATCGTTTCCTCTCCTCTCTCTGATGAGCTCTTGGGTGTCCCCGTTTCCACCACCTGCGAGTGAACGCGGAGCGTACTAAGGGGACCCTGGAGGTAAACGCCAGTGCAAAGAGAAAAAAAAAGTTGCCAGGGCCGCTGTTTCTGCGTGGATCATGTCCAGAGATGCGGGAAAGGAAGAAGGTTCAGAAGAGCGGGAGGAGTGGGTTCATTTCGTGTACGGGGGGTATTAGTCCTCGCGCTCCCGTAGTCCACCAGAAAGGTTTCGGCCAACCTCGATGAGAAGTGGAATTTTTTTTTCTTTTTGAGAAGAGAAAAAAAGAACTCCCAAATGGTTTGTTTCCAATCTGGTGTTGGGAGAGAGACGAGAGGAGAAAGTGACGTGCCGCGGAAAAAGGACTCAAGCCTCCGTGATATCGCAATTCTCAGAGCAACCTCCTTTCCGTGTAAATGCAAATCCGAAGCAAAATGCGCACATGACAAAAACACCGTGTGAACGCCATTGGCAACAATACCATGCTCGCTTTTGGATAGCAGATGTGTGTGAGAGAGAAGAACGCATCCTCTCACGGATCGAACCGGACGCAGTCCAGCACGAACCGAGCAAGAGTTTGTTGTTGTTGTTTTCTCTTCATTCACCTCATCAGACGGTCTTGGGGGTGCGTGCGTTGGTGTGGTCGATCACGTCGTCGAGGTGGTTGCACATGGCCACGAACAGGTCGAAGAAGAGCTTGCTGCCGCCGCGCTCCATCTCAGTCTGCATGGTACCGCTCCTCTTGAATGTCTTGCGACACCTGATGATCAGGGCGAGGTAGTGAGCGCGCAGACGCGAGTCCGAGTCGGGGGTGTGGGCGTAGGCGTACTGGGCGGAGCGCAGGATGGTGCCGACGTCGACGCCGGACTGCAGACCCTGCTTGCGCAGGGCCAGACGCTTGAGCTCCTCGAGCCCGTACCGCTCCGCGGCACAGTAGATGACGGTGTCGCGGAGGATGTGTTGCCCGCAGGCCGCGATGTAGATTGTCGCGTCGCTGCCGGGGGCGCCGGAGCCGGCGGTGGTGTTGCTTGTCGTGGTGTGCGCCGAGTTGGGCGTGGGCGGGTAGGCGCCCGGGGCAGGGGGGGCTGCGCGGCCACCTCTGTGGTTGTTGTGGTGGTGGTGGTGGTTATCGGGGTTGGGGGAGGTTTGGGGAGATCCTCTGACGGCATCCTCGAGCTCCCAAGAGTTGCGGTGCCTGTTGTGCATCAGGCGGGGGTAGTAGTCACCCTTGTAGAGGTACTCGAGGACGGCGGAGAAGACCTCGGGTTCTTCGTCGGGGAGAGCGATCCTCTTGCTCTGGGCCTCGAAGAACTGACCTCGGCAGGCGGCCTCGAAAAAGGGCGACTGGAAGAGGACGTCCTCGTGGGCGGCGAACAAGCGACCCTCGCGACCGACCGTCAGGGTGACGATGGGCGAGGGGGCGACGGCAGACTTTCCACCGCCGGAGGCCTTGGCCGGCATCGGCACGGGGCCACCGCGGGGAGCGGCGGCGACGGGCGGGGCCATGGGGGCGGGCTGGTCTTCGGTCACGGACCGCTGCATCTTCGACACCTTCTGGTTGTCCCGGATCGAGCTCGACTTCTTCAGCCTCGACGACTTGTCCACGCGGACGTTGGGGTCTTGCGACCTAAACGTGCGCTTGAAGAGAGACATGCCGGCGGATGTTGACGTTGTGGTTCGCGTGTGATTGTTGTTGTTGTTGTTGATCTGAAGAAGAGGGGTTGTTGTGGTGGTGGGGGAGTGTTGTTCTTGTACTCTTGCCGGGTGTTCTGATAATGAACGAACGATACTCGAATGGGGGTGTGATAAAGTTAAAGAGACAGGGGGAACCGAAAGCGATAGAGGCGCGTTGCTCAAGGGACCTTATATGTCTTTGACTTTATGGGGATAGAAGAGGTGAAGAGAGTGACGAAAGGAGCGAATAGAGGAGAGGGAGGGAGAGATGATGGAGGGGTGTGAGGTCGGATGAGGGGGGTTCGGAGAGAGAGAGGGAATGAGAGAGTGAGTGAGGAAGAGAGAGAGAGAGAGAGAAGGACGAGTGACACACAAAAAGATTGACAGGGGCCCGGGGGTGGGAGAAGTCTCCTCAGAGGGGAGTCCAGAGTGAACGAACGACCGGTTCCAAGGAGATATTCCCAACTTGACTTTGCGACCCTTTTTTGGTTGTGCTGGAGGGGGGGAGGGGAGAACAAGAGGGAAGAGGGGTGGTTTTTGCGGAGGGGGAGCCGCGATATTTATACCGACTACTGATCTTGGTGATGATTCTTGCCTTTCATGCCTCTCCATTGGCTCACGTCCCCTGCCCCGACCGCCGCAATTACTGTGAGTGGTTGATGGTGGTGAGCATCAGGCGCGCCATGATAGGACGGGAACAACAAAAAACACTGGGTTCACGCGCTGGCGCTCTCTGCTGTGCTTTCTCACTCTCTCCCCTCTCCCCTCTCCCCTCTCACTCGAACGGCGGGAGGGCGGTTGACGCCGCGGCGGGGGATGTGAGCCAGGTACAACCCGACCACTGAGAGAGCTCAGCTCAGCTCAGGGGAGACAGAGACGGCGGCCCAGGGACAGCCCAGGCAGCATCGCCGCCCAAGACAACCAAGCAAGGTAGCGCCTAACGGCTGGCCGCCCGGGATGGAACGCTGGTGACACTGGGATGACTTCACTGCCAGTTCACAACATTGGAAGAGTCCGAGGACCGAAATAGGCGCAGTCGAGAACAGACAGGAACCTCCAACGAGTCCAGCAGCAGCAGCCCTCAAGCGCCGCCAACCGGGGCACCAGCCGCTAACGCACCTTAATTGCCGTTAACCTCCTTGGGTATCTGTACCCCCAAACCACTATGTAGAGGTACATTCGTCCTCTGTCTCGACCCTGAGATTCAATGCGCTGTCACGATACCTCCCCGGTGCCAGAAATAGGAATAGCGGCCCAAGCCTGGGAAGAACATCACCTCAGTCATTACCTGGGTGCTCCAGCCATGTGCTGTTCAGTCGCCCGTTGCCGCACGTGAGGTACTCGCAACGCGGGGCTGCCCTCCTCGGCCAAAAGACCTCATCTCCTTTACGTCTTTCCTCATGGACCCCAAAAGAAGGCGCAAGAAGGGCGGTCGGGACCTTGAACCGGGTGTAATTGGCTACACCTGCCACCGCCGCTGGGTACCGATACATGTCCCGGTACATGTCCCGGTGCTGGCGCCGTGCTCCAGAGAGCCCGACCGATAAACCTGAACGTACCTTATCGCCCCCCAACAGGCCAAGCAACACACACTGCCAACTTGACAACTCATCGGCGGCTCGACCTTCTGCCCTTCCGGTTGGCTCATCGTCTACACCTTCTGGAACGCACTCTGAACTGCAGGATCTGGACTTCACCTCCACCCTCACTACTGCTCTCCTCATCGTCGCCCTCTCATCTCGCATCTTGCCCGGCCCCCAGCTGTTGAGAACTTGGAACCCAGGACCCTGACTCCTTCTGACTCCTGACTCCCCCTCCTCAACCAAGAACACTCGCACACACTCTCTCGCTCGCTCGTTCGCGCGTCGCGTGTTCATGGATACCCTACAGGAACCTCTCGCGGCATCATCGATACCTGACCATGCCGCCTGTCTCTCCTGCTCGTCTTGAACTCAAGATTCCACGACTGAGCTTCCGCCAGCACCATCCATCACCAAACCCGTTGCTTCGTATTGGCTTGACTGCCGCCGGCATGGCAACCTTAACTTCACTAGCCACAACCCAAACGGGAACCCAACGCCTCTCCTAACCTACCTACTATCAAGTAAAAGCACTTCTCGTCTTCTAGTAGCCGCATGAACGGCTGCTGCCCTGACTGGCAGCCAGGCATATCGTGGTTTCCCCTCCAAACTGCCATCCATCATCTCGTCCCCTCGTGAACCGTGTGCCCCTCATCCGAACCATCTCCTCTTTGCGCGCCCTTGCCGTCCGTCGTCAGCCCAACATCCTGGCAGAGATCCATCATCCCATTATCCCATCATCCCACCAAGGAAACCCCCCCCTCCCCCTCTTTCTCGAGAACCCTTTCGAAGCATGCCATATCGTCCACCTCCAACCTGGAAGAGGGCCCCCCTAACAAGATTGCCATGCAGCTAGTCGGGCAGATTCAGGCACAAAACCACCTCCGCCAATCATCTTGGACCACCCCGACCACCCGTCCCGTCCTCCGCCAATCCATACCCCGGCCTTCCGGCTGCTCTCCGCTACTCTTCACTGTCGGCAAGCCCAGTGACCTGCATCACCGCCTCAACACCGCTCCTTGCGCCGTACCGCACCGCAGACCCATCCATCTCTCTATTCCACCGTCTCCCATCTCCCATCTCCTCTCCCCGCGCCGTCCCGTCAACGACCAAGATAGCTCGCAAGACCCCATCACCCATGCCCATGTCTCCTCCTTTCCTGTCAGTCACTCTTCATTCGTCATTTACTGGTCTCGGCTCGGAAATAGGTCTCTCTTGTTGGAAGTCATAATGTTCTAGGTTATTTCGAAATCGTATGCTCACACCCCCCTCCAAGTCGTCTCCTCCACCGCCTCCTGCTACACCTCCTTCGACTCCAGCCCGATGCATGCCTTAATTCCTCCTGCAATCTGAGGCATCCATCAAGATAGGAACACCTGACAACCACGTATGGCCAAGCCCGCCAGAACCGGGCCACCGCCGTGCTCACCGCCCGACCTATCCCCCCCCCGCTCATCTCCGACGAGACCCGTCTCGACCGAAAGTCCCTCAGTGGCCCGCTGCCGAAGCAGCGGCGGCTACCCGTCTCGAGTGGGCAGCCCGGGAGATACTCTCCCTCATGCCAATAAGACCATACATGAGCGCGTACACTGGGCAACCCATCAGCTTTCTCTCTGTCAACATGTCACTTGGTACCGGGTTACCCACAGATGGGAGCCAAAATGACAAATCCAATCGACGCTGCCACCACCGCCTCGCGCGATCCGACCACCTTCTGGTCGAGCCAGTAGAAGGCATCGGCGCCGGTCTCGATCTTGCCGATGGCTGCCCAACCGAGGTAGAGACCCGCGAAGAAGATGACGCCCAAGGTATGCGCACCGACAGCCTGCACAGTGGTCAGTCTTGTCATCCGGCACTTGCCTCCCCGAGTTCGGCACTGGTGGCACTCACCAGAGGACGCTTGATGCTGTTGAGCCAGAAGATCTCGATAAGTGCAATGACTGTCGAGACGAGGAACAGATTGATGATGACAAAAGCCTTGAACCAGCCTTCACCAAAAATCTCCGTGACTGACACCGTTTTGTTAGAACTTGATCAGTATCAGTTGGAAAGGATGACTCACAGGGTTCGTGTGGTTTGCCCTTGTCAATATCCTCCAGGCGAGTCATCTCAAAGCCCAATGATTGACCGTACATGCTCGACGCGAGCGAGCTAGCAGACGGCTGAGGGCTGGGGGGCTCGCCGTTGCCATTGTCGTCGTGTGGCAGCTGGACAAACCAGTAGAGACCAGTGTTCATGAAGGTGAAGACAGTGGTGACTGTGTAGAACATGGTGAAGTAGAACTGCTTGCGGAGGCTAGACATGTCGTAGGGCAGCGATGACAGTCGGAGCAACCAGTATTCCTAGCCACGGTTGCTGTCGTCAATGTGCGGATGGTAGAGATGGGTGTAGGTCCAACCCTGAATGCAACCCATGTCAGTCACTGCAAAATGGACCACGACGATGATTCGTACCAGCACTACCAAGTGGTAGATCCAAAGCAGAGAATAGGTGACAATGGAGAAGTCAAAGACGACACGCCAATTTGAGTATGACGACTCTTCTCGGAGCTTGTAATCAAGGATCATTACACCGACTGCGGTCAAGTAGGCGACGACACATCCTCGGATCCAGCAGAGGACGTTCTGCGGCAGGCAACGCCATGGCGAATGGCATGCCCTCAGGAATGCAGGCTGACAATTGATTGTCAGCTGAGGCCAGGGGAATGACCAGAGGATGGAGGAGGAGCTCTTACATGATCTTGGACCTGGCCATACGCAGCTGGAGTGGGCAATCCCTCGTCTGCGTGCCCGGCCTGGCCGTGGAGCAAAGGGGTTCTGACAGAGGCATCCATTGAGGTGATCCAGAGGCTGGCAGAGAGATGAAGGAAGTGTCAAGGATTCGATGCCAAAGAGATGATGGAACAAGAAGCGGATCCAAGAAGTTCAGCGTGGATGCGGCTGTGTTATTGACGGAGGTTGAATCAACAAGCCAAGGATGAGGTCTGGAGAAGGATGTTGGTTCAAGAAGTCGGCGGCGGGACAGTCAAGACAAGAGGTGACGAGAGGAGAAGTGCTGAGGTTGGGAAGTTGCCCGTGCCTTCCCAAGCCATCGAAATTGAGCCATGGCTGCCGTCAGGGTCAACGATGTTCACGGAAGGATGCAACTAGGATGGTGGTTGACTCGGAAGGAGGCTCTATCTAAGGCGAGGCAAGAGAAGGTTGTCGTTACCTCCCACATTAGGCGGCATGAAGACCAAATCGGAAGGTCATGGCATCCAAGACAAGGTACCTTCACTTACCTGCGATACATCTAGGTAGTCTCCTGTCTTGCGATACTAGTAGAGGAGCTGTCCATTCAATCAGCAAGAACACTGCCGAGGAAGTCGACAAGGTCGTGAGTAGGATGGGCCATGAGTAGGATGGGCCATAAGTGCTTGCCTCCCGTGCCAATTCGTATGAGGCGCCCACAGGAACTGTCGTGCATCGGTGGAGAGATACATTCCATTTTTGCGGTAATTTCAGGCTGCCTGTTAGAGTCTGGAAAGGTGCTGCCCCGACACTTGGCGTTCTTCGGACCACGATCTTGGGCGGTGGGTTGAGGGCATTTACAGCTCAGGTTGGTCAGGTCCTGGAAAATAAAAGGTGGTCAGTGCAGATCTCCCGCTTGACTGGTGGGTAGCTATCCGTAAGGCAGGTAGGCAGGTAGGTAAGGTACGATAAGATAAGAAATATACGTACCCGCCTCTCTCCGTTGACACGTTCCACATCCTGAAGACAAGCGCGTGGCCAGTGCTCTTTACTTGAAGGTTCACTGGAAGTGTCCGAGGTGCATCGCTGGCCAGAACTTCAAACTCCAAGTCCGCCAACCGCACCCCGACATCACGATCCCACTGCTGCTGCCACCGCCGCCCCTTCTCACAATGTTATCGAGTCTCGGAAACCCACGCCAGGCGGCGTCGCAGCTGCTCAACTTTGCGCTCATCCTTTCCACCGCTTTCATGGTATGCAATCCACCCGCGCCTGCTGCAGCGCCCTGGCGAACACTTGCTAACTCGTACGCGCGCAGATGTGGAAGGGTCTCTCCGTCGTTAGCGATTCGCCGTCCCCCATCGTCGTTGTTCTTTCCGGCAGTATGGAGCCGGCCTTCCAAAGAGGAGACTGTACGTCTCCCCCGCTGCACTTGCTTCCAACCATGCGATGCGATACTAACCGGACGCAGTGCTCTTCCTCTGGAACCGAAACTTCCTCCAAGAAACGGATGTTGGTGAGATTGTTGTGTACGAGGTGAAGGGAAAGAATATTCCGGTATGGGATTGCTGCTTCAATCGACGTTTTGTGTGTGCTGACATGCCTTCAGATTGTCCACCGTGTCATCCAAAAGTTCGGCTCTGGGTATGGCACCCCTAGTTCTCTGCTGCTGTCTTGAGCGTATTGCTAATCTGGCTTGTCATCATAGACCGCAAGCGAAGCTACTCACGAAGGGAGACAACAATGCGGGTGCGTAGTAGACCCTAGGCGAGTACCCTGCGGCGGAAGCTAACACGGAATCAGGAGCCGATCAAGAACTGTATGCCAAGGGCCAGGACTTCCTCGTACGAAGCGACATCATTGGTTCAGTCGTCGCATACATTCCTTTCGTCGGATACGTTACGATTCTACTCTCTGAGCACCCGTGGCTCAAGACGGTGATGTTGGGAATCATGGGTTTGGTCGTGGTGCTGCAGCGGGAGTAAAGCCACGGACGGGCAAAAAGTCCATTAGGTCTGCATTCATGGCGTTTTGGGTTGCTCTTCACTGGCTATGAACAAGCGGAGGATGTCGAATGGTTGTGGCAGGAATCGGAAGTGGCTGCAGGCCACGACTTGACTGCTGGCGGGCTCCAGACAAATTCATCTGGCATCACAATCAACCTTGCACGCCCTTTGTGACCTAGGTGCGCCGTGGTCAATTGCTGTTGCGAGTCCAATGTGCCACTTTTGGTTTCGGGCGCCACGACTTGAACTTGGAAAGATCTTCGAACAGCATATTTACTGGAGCTCGACGCCAAAAAAGGTCACTTAATTACACACCTTTACAGTAATAGAGATGGCACGTTGTGGTTCCATTCAGACCCAAAACCTCAGCCGCACATCGCGGAGGCTTGCCCCTTGCTTGGAGCCAATTTCCACACAAGTCTGGAGCGATAGCGGACGTATGTTTCTCTAGGCAGCCAACGGCGCCGCTGACAGGGTTTCTCACGAAAATCCATACGAGAACCAACGGCACTACCCAATGGGGCGGCCCTGATCTACGCCACTCCCAAGGGACCCTCCCTCTTTTTTAGGTCGCGAAGATGACTAGGCAGAATCCTTCTGATCGCGCGTGCCAATGCCTGTTGGTTACACACGAGCGGCACAGTCGTGCAATAAAATGAGATCCAACTGCCGCACCAAAATTCTCTCGGCTCGCGTCTCTTGGGTCCTTTTCTGAGGTTGATAGCGTCGCTCTTTTCTCAAAATACCATCGCGAATTGTCAGTCTACCGTTCTCACTCTCAACATTGGTCCTCGTCCGTCATCACAAGACCTCCCGATTTTGGACTTGCCAGGCCGCGCACCATGTCCTCCCCGGCGCATCAGTCTCAATACGGCCTTCAGGGGTACCAGCCGTACGAACATCAAGGCCACCAGCGTGTGATCCCCTACAGCAAGCCATGGCACATTGCCAAAATCGTGATGCGATGTTTCGACATCGTGTTTAGCTTAATCGTCATTGGCATCTCTGCGTACGTCTTGACAGTCGCCTTCTCCGGCGGCGCATTCTACGTCATAAGCTGGCTGCCAGTAAGACCCCGCGACGTCTCACATTCTCAAAGTTTCGAGGCTAACATTCGTTCACCCTCCCTGCAGGCTGCGGTGGCCATCATTTGGGACACTGCCGAACTCATCACCATCTGCGCAAGAGGAGGCCGGCGAGGAATTCACCCAGGCGCTCACGTCGGCTTGCACCTGGTTTTCTGGCTCTGTTTCGCGGCAGCAATTGGGCTTCAGGGCACATACATGTACTTCCGAGATGTTGATGACTATTATTACTATAGCAGCAGCAGACGGCAATCCCTCTTCAGGACCAAGGTCGTTCCCATGCAGAACACCGTTACCGCCTTCACGGCTCTACTGCTGTAAGTCCATGGGCCCTCTCCCTTAGACTGTTGGGGATCATGTGCTAATCAACGTCAACAGCATCAACCACTTCATTCTCTTTGTCCGAGCCTGCGTAGAGACCAACCAGCGCAACTCCCGACCGCCTGTGTTCATGGTGCCCGTCAACGCGCAGCCGCCGATGCAAAGCCAGGCAGTAGCTGGGTCATATGTGCCCTACCCCCACCCACCTCAGCAAGCGTACATTCCACCGCAGCAACAAGACAAGGGAGATCAGGCGGCCGTGCCCAACCCTTCGCACGCGGGGCAGTACGTGCCTCCTGGACCGGATGGCACATATTATGGTCCGGCTAGTCGGTGAGGTGGAAAGGTCTGTAATCTAAGCTTAATGGTCAGAGGAGCGACTTGTGATACCCCGGTGTAAGATTCAGGCTCGGCTGTCGATATCGAAAGTTGGCGTACGTGGTGGAACAATCAAATGAAAGTGCCATCCCGGATGATGGCGGCAACACAATGTAGTTCTCTGCCCGAGTTCCAAAAGTGTTGGAAGAAAAAGACGACCATTGCTCAAGTTCTGATCTTGAATCTAAATCTGCCCTCTCGCGGGTAACCTCACACGGTGCTCAGCATGTAAATCGGGTGAAACCCCGAACAGTCAATGACAGATTGAAGTGATGAGGGTTGTGTGCTAAAAGAAGAACGGGATGGCTTTCTAAACACCGACGAGGGTTGTTCCATCAAAACTACTAAACATCACGTGTGTTGCTGAGCTTAGGTGGACCATTGCACGTCAAAGTCCTTGAACTGGACAACAAGATCGTCCTTGGCATCCTTGGCGGGCCGGGCCACCAGGGCACCGATAGTCAGGTTCCAGTCCTTGCCCGAGGAGTCGTCGTCGCCGTAGACCCAGCAGATCTCGCGCAGCGGCTCCTTGGTGCCGTCCTGTTTGATGTAGTAGACCCAGAAACCGAGACCGAGACCATCACGGCCCTTTTCGATTGTGACGGTGATGCTCTTGGAATCCTCAAAAGCGGCCAAGGGGGTGATGCTCCAGTCGGCCCATCGGTCGCATGAGACTGTGCTGAGCTGGGGGGTTCCGTTGTAGTACTCCAGGCCGGTCTTGATCCATCTCCGTTCGCGAGTGCCGGAGACGGAGTCAAAGGTGAAGATGAGGCCGGCTTGGTCGTATTGCTCTGACCAGTCTGCCGAGAAGGTGATTTTGGCGGACTTGAACTCGCTCAGGTTCTTGGCCGGGAGAGCATGGACGGGGGCTACGATGGTCAGATGAAATACTTTTAGAGGGTATGAGTATGCACAAACCGTTGTAGATATTGGTCGTGGGGGGCTTCTTCCAGACATCAGTACCGGGACCGGCAGAGAGGGTAAAGCTGTTGTTTGACATTGCGAGAGTGTCTGCGTCAAGGGCTAATGCAAGCTGGAGGTGAAAGATGACTGTGAGGTAGGTTCCTTGGTATCAAGGGGCTGAGGACGTTTGAACTGGACTCAAGGGTTCAATGAATGAAAGTGAGGTTTGAGGTTACGGGGACGCTGGTTTATATAGCCTGAGATGTAGGTCTTTGTAAGACGCTGAGATGGTGTAAGAATTAAGTTGACCCGGGCTGCCCCGCATCGGGGATGCAGCAGGATGGCCGCAGGGCGTCTTAGGTGCTCGGCAAGGTCCACGCGAGATACCTCCATCTTTCCTTGGACATTACAACGGGCGCGGGCCGGTAATCCGCTATTGCACTCTAAACCTTGCAGATCAAAAGAGGCACGGATGTACGGATACTGTTGCGCATGTGCAGAAGGAATCGAGTCCACCTTGGGCGAGAACACGTTTAGATCCCAGGCGGCCAGGTATGAACTTCGGCTCAGACCTTCAAGCTAAAGCCAGTTGCGCTGCGAATGGAAAAGTGACTGCGACGTATCTGTCCTTTTGCTTACCAACGTGACTGGGACACAGTCCGTCCCTTCACTGACAAGTAGATTAAGAATTGGACAGTTGTCGACACGCGATTGTCCGGTTGGAAGGTTGAAGATGCAGGGGAGATGTCCAAGGTGACTCGGATCAGTTCCACAACGCGGGGCAGAGCGCTGTGACTCGGCCCATGGGGGACTACCTCAACCAACAGCCCGGCTGATCTACGGGGAATTGCGTGGAGACTCCGCTGTAAAACGTGCGAAAGAATGCCTCGTTGGCTTTTCATAATCGAAGCAGCATTACCTTAGTATCAACTCGCGCACCCAGGTCTGTCCCTGTAAGAAGTTTTTCGACGGAATTCATATTCCCCAAAGCGCAGAAATGGAGCCAACAAAGGTTTGTGTTGTTGTTTGTAAGAGTCCGGGTTTGGGTCATTCAACTTGTACCGGTGCCCGCTTGGCATCGTCAGGTGCTGCGGTCGCTTTAACTGGAGAAGGAGCAAGAGCGAGCCGCATGTCGTGTTGGTGCCATTCCACACCAAAGTAGTCTAACTGGAAAAGGAACAAGAACCAGCCGCAGCGGTGCTGCTTAGCTAAGGCGCTTAGAAAATCTGGTGGACAACAACCTTGAAGGGAAAACATGGGGATTCGAACCGTTGACCGCAGAAACAATGAAGGTTGCAGTGGGGATTTGCCCCTTTCGGCCCTCGTCAGTGTCTTAGTCAGCGCTGTGCCCCTCCTGTCGGCTTCAGTCTTCACAGTCATCTCCGAAAGCAAAGGTGCACCTTCCCCCGCTCGACCATCTCGTCGCCCACCCCCACAAATTTTTCATTTCCCGCCTCACCTCGTCGGCCACCAGTATCTCGTATCTCGCTGCAGCAAATAGCGACTGACTTCCTCACCAACCGCGCTTACACACGTCCCTACCCGAATTGCTGTCGATTCGAGAAACAATTGCGTCACCGGACACGCATTCAACACGCACAAAGGCGCGTCTTTCAAACTCGACGTCCCTCTCTTCGTCCTTAGGCGGGCTGGACCGCGCCTGCGCCTGCGCCTGCCTGCAGGGGAAGAAGAAGAAGAAGAAGAAGAAGAAGAAGAAGCACGGGAAAGGAACAACCGAATCTAGCAGCAATAATTCAACTTCAACATTGGCCCTCCACGAGACTTCTGTGCGATCCTTTCTTGTCGCTGAGAACACCCAAAGACCCGCGATCAACTGCTTGCCTCCGAAGAGCACCCAGCTCGCTACCATGTCGTCGTTTCTAACGCCTACCAAGAAGTCGCAAAAGCCCCAAACCAAGTCGAAGCCATTTCAACCCCCGAACCGAATCCGAGCTATTCGCGAACAAGCTGAACGCCAGCAAGCCAATGCCGCTGCTGCCGCCGCCAGTGCTGCTGCCCAAGCACAACTGAACCGCGCCAGACCTGCTACCGTCACCGTCTCCAAGGGCCCGCAATGTCCGAATAAAGCATGTGTCAAACCCAACGTCGTCGACGGCGTCTGCCAGACCTGTGGACGAGTCGCTGACGACAGCAACATTGTCGCCGAGGTCCAATTCGGCGAGACTTCCTCCGGTGCTGCCATGGTCCAGGGTAGCTACATTGCTGCCGACCAAGCTGGTGTCCGAACCCTTGGCCCTGCCTTCCGCCGTGTAGGAGGCTCCGACGACCGCGAGAAGTCCATCCGCGAAGCCCGTTCCCTTATGCAAGGTTACGCCCATCAGCTAAATCTTGGAGAGAACACGGTCAATACCGCCGTTCAAATCTTCAAGCTCGCCTCGCAAGCCAACTTTGTCCAGGGTCGAACTTTGGTTATGGTAGCCGCAGTGTGTTTGTACGCTGCTTGCCGCACGGAAAAGCCTTGCCGCATCATGCTCATGGACCTTGCTGGTAAGCACACATACCCATATACCTCGTTCGAGCAACATGGTACTAACAAAAATTGCAGACCTTACGCAACTGAACGTTTTCAAGCTTGGCCGAGCCTTCAAAGCACTCAATGCTACTGTTTTCATCTTCGACAATGGCGAAGGACAAGTCTTTCCCGAGGATCTGATCTACCGCTTGGCAAGCAAACTTGAATTCAAGCACATGACCAACCGTGTTGCCGAAGACGCCATCCGCCTGGTACAGCGCATGAAACAAGACTGGATTGTCATGGGTCGTCGACCTTCTGGTATCTGCGGTGCTTGCCTTCTGATGGCGGCAAGAATGCACAACTTTCGCCGAACTGTCAGAGAAATTGTCTACCTCGTGAAGGTGACGACACATACCATTCAAGAGCGCCTAACAGAATTCAATGTGACGGATGCCAGTAAGATGACGGTGGAAGACTTTTTGGCTCAAGACTTTAGTTCAAACTCACACGACCCTCCGTCTTTCTACAAGAACACCGAAAGCTGGCAAAAGAAGCAAGAGGAGCTTGGCAAGAAGCGCAAGCGTGCTGTCACAGACGACGGAGAGAACGTACGGGCTACACCGGCGCCTTTGCCCCCGCCTCCTGATCTGTCATCGGCTCCTGAAATTGAGTACCGCCGCGACAAGGACGGCTACATCATTCCTCCGTTGCCGTCCAAGATTCAGCAAGATGAACCTGAACTCCGTGACGCGAACAGTAAACAGCACTTGGAGACACTAGCCGAAGAGTTTGGTGATGCGACGACCACGAACGAGGAATCCTCACAACCTGCCTCGGCGGCCGAAAAGACCAAAAAGGCCAAGCCGAAGCTGCCGATCAATGAGGCATGGGAGCAGGACGAGAACGAGATGGAGGAACAGATTTCTGAAATCATGAACGACCCCGAGACATACGAGCACGCCAAGGCATTCAGCAACGCTGAGCAACGAGCACGAATCCACTCCATCTGGGCACTACAACAGCAACCTGACAAGGCTGTTTCGATGGCTCCAGTGGTTGGTGAAGATGAATTCGCCGACGACCCCGAGGTCTTGAACTGCTGCTTGACCCCTGAAGAGATCAAGATCAAGGAGCTTCTCTGGGTCAACGAGAACAAGGATTGGCTGCGCCAGTCCCAGGAGCGACTCTTCCGCAAAAAACTTGAGGGCCAGAAGGAGAAGCCCACCCGGAAGCGCAAGAAGAGGCCCCGCATTGGCGAAGGCCAGACGACACCTGCAAGCACCCCCGGAGAGGCTGCCGTAAACGTCATGCGAGAACGTGGCTTCTCGAAGCGTATCAACTACGACGCCATTCGGCAAATGTTTGATGTCCCCGATCGCGGCGACCCTGGATCTCGACCAGAGAGCGAAGCTGCCAGCCGCCCGACCAGCAAGGCTCCCAGTGTACTTGACGATCCCATCGCTGACGACGAAAGTGATCACATGGGTGGCAGCGGAGACGAGATGGACGATCATCAAGACGATGAATTTGGGGGTGGTGATGACTACGACGACATGGGCGATGAGTCACACCTGTACGACGACGACGATCAGGGCATGAGCGAAGATGAAGACGAGGATGATTTCGGACTAAACGACGACGACGAGTAGGGCAAGTAGTGTGATTGCTGCTTGATTTGTCGTCAGGGGATGCCTGCAGGTGGCGAAAATCGGTCGGGAGGCATGTTTTATTGTTTAGATACCCCACGAGCTCATGGCATATGGCTTCGGCAGACTACAACAGCATTGCTGTCATGCATGCATTTCACGGATAGAGGGTTTAGATTCGCCAACAAGAGTCTGTGGTCATTTCATCAAATTAGTTTTACATCGAGTATCTGTGTGTCTATCCATCCACTCGGGAACGTAAATAAAAAAGGTAGCCCAATCCCGCCAACACCGAAACCCCTGGATAGAAAAAAGTAAAAACAAAAAGAAGACAAAGAACGTCAACCATGGGTATATGCCGGTGAAACATGCGCAACCATCCAGCGCGAATAACATCCCAAGGAGCGAACGAAGCAATCAAAACTCGTCATCGGCAGCATGCTCCCATCTCTTGCCACCGAGCTTGCGCACCTTCTTCGGGCTACCTGTGCTTCCGGTGCTCGCGGTGCTCTCGTTACTAACGCGCAGCCGTTCCATCTTCTTGCCCAAGTTGTTGAGCCCGCCGCTGCTGTCTGCCTTGCGGCCACCAAAGTCCTCGCGCTCGGAGAGCGGCTTGCGCTTGCTGGGGCTTCGTCCGGCAAGCTCGCGCTTGAGGATCTCGTTCTCGCGGCGCAGTCTTTCGTTCTCCTGCTCAAGGTCCTCCACCAGCAGGTTTTCCTTGTCCTCGCCAGCATCGTCGTCCTCTGCCACTGTGACACCGAGACCCTTTTCGAAGAGCTCCATTTTGCGGTCCCAGTGCTCTTCCCCCTTTTCTTGCTCAGCCGCCAAGGTTGCCTTCCAACGCGCCAGCTCAAGCTCGAAACGGGTGTCAAACTCGGCCATACAATCTTCGCGCACCGTTTGTTCCAGCTCGATTAGGCGATCCTCCATGCTGAGGAGGTGGGCCTCGGCACATACTCGTGCTTCACGCTCGTGATCCAATTCAATGTGGAGGTTTGTTATCTCCTCCTGCATGCGAGCAATCTCGAGCGCAGCGTGCTCCATGAGGACCCGGTCTCCGTTGTCAGAGCCAGGGGAGAAGTTTCTATGGCCTCCCGAGCCGTGGCCGAAGTAGCCGCGCCGTTGAGGAGGAGGGTAGTCCGGGGACGTGAGAGGCGGGGACGTGAGAGAAGTCGAGGGAGTTTCTGCAAGGAGAGTGGACGTGATGCTGGGAATGCGGGGTACCGTGACTTCTCTAGCCAAAGCACTGTACCTGAGAATCTGAGAAGTTGCGTTAAGGTCTCCATGTGCGTCTGCTGTAACGACCATGACACCGCGTTGCGGGTTACGACGGACGGCAACACCAGAGGACGAGGTGGAGAAGGAGTTGGAGAAGAGAAGCTCCGTCATCTTGCACTGGCGGAATGGCATGACACTAGGCTATAAAAGGGAGACCGGTTAGCTTCTATCGTAGTATGCCTAGTCTGCAACATGACTTACCTTGCTGTTACTTCCCAGACTGCTCTGGGCCTGCAAGCATTGGCCCAGATACATGAGGCTCTCATTGATCTTGCCAGCCTCCGCGAGGGTGGCACCCTGGGTCTTTGCATCACGAGCACGTTCACTGCCGGCGAGATCGACAATGGTCAGGGCATTGCCAGCCCAAGTCCGGCTACGGCCGACTCTGGAGCGCTTCTTCACCTCCACGCAGAAGAAGCCGTGGCTTCTGGACGACACGCTGTTGCTGCCCGTCCCCGCCACTTGACGCTCATGTAGTCCAGCCTCCAAAACCATGATGGCCTCTCTCATGTTCGTGCAGGCAATCTTCTTTAACCCGGCCACCACTTTCCTATCGGCGGACTGCTCTGTCGACTTGAACAGAAGGGGCCGTCGGCGGTACTCTTTTGTGGCGTTCGACTTGATCGGCGGGGTCAAGAGGTCGTAAATCTTGTCATTGTAGACTTCATACATGGAAAGAAGAACGGCGTAGTCGGCATCGGGGTCGGAAGAAACGTTGATGGCGCTGATGTCGGGGGCTTGTGGAAGGTTCGAGGGTCGCTGGAGAGCTCGTCGAGGGGTCGGTGGAGGATGATGTTCGCCCTTCGAGGAAGTTTTAGCATAGCTCTTGGTCTGCGAAGCTGTGGTCATAGTCATGAAATGTCTCTGGGCATCTTCAAGAGTCTCAGGTGTTTGGCGAAGCATGGACGTTGAGATTTCATGCGGACGACGACGTTGCGGCCGACTTGGAGTTGGGGGCACTAGCCGCACACCGTCCATGTCAAAACATGGGTGATGTCTGTTGTTTTGACGCGTCGAATCGTGCAAAGAAAAGGGGTCGGCAAAAATAGATGGGTTTCCTACAATCATTGGCGTGCCTGCTCTCGATCCTCCTCCGCGGGACGAACCAAAATCGGAAAAGACGGTTTCGAGAAAGTATGCGGCTGACAAGATGGTTGCGTCGGAGCCATCGGCGGCCTGAAGAGAGCCTTCGAGGCTGGGAGAATCGTACATATTGGAGCCGATGGATCGGAAGACGACGTCTAGCGCAAGCTGGGTCATGCCTCGTTGGGTTCGGGAACCAAGAATTGTGTGCGACTGTAAATGCAAAGTCAGCCAAGTTCTGACGGCAAGTGATGGATGTCACGACTCGGAAAACAGTATACCTTTCCGGAACCAGTGACACCGAGAGTGGCGATCAAAGCATCTGTGCCGTGGCCACCATGAGGAGCCAAGACGCCTTCGACCAGAGACGCGACGCCCGTGGAGTGGAAGACATCGAGCTGGGTGGCATCCTCCTCGAAGACCTTGGTGAAGGCGAATTTCTCGGTGGAGCGTTTGCGATCATTCGGAGGGTTTAGGGTAATGTGTGTCGGATGATCGCCGTCTGCTGGCTCTTCAACGCTCAGGAATCTGTCTGAGGATGCAGCTCCTGCCGGGGGCGGCCTCAGTCGCAGGTAGACCTGGAACAGGTTCGCGGCCGACTTGTTTGATGACGTTGAAGCATCCATCGTGTCTGGTATCATGTGTCTCGTGCTGTTGGGTTAGTAATGCTGGTGTTTGGCGAGACCCGTTGGTCGTGTTCTTGTTGCAATGGGCTGTCGTTCGAGGTTGACTGAGCTGAGTCCGACGCGCGAATCTTTGAGGAGCTCGGCAAAGGCACAGAATCCTTGTTTATGCCACTGACCGGGCAACGAAGATGAGATAAGATATGATAAGAGATAGGAGCTTGGATAAGCGATAAGAAAATGTGATGGAGGGCCGTGCACTTTCCCCTGATTTTTGCATCGCTTTTTTTTTTTCCCTCCCTCTCAACCCCGCCACGTTTTGCACGGTGCACCCCGCTGAGACACAGCTCTTAGTGGGGCTTGTGCTTTGCTGGTGTGGCGTCGGGTCTGACCGAAAGGGAGGGGGGACCTGGCCGAAGTGAGTTCGGGGGACCTGGGCCCTGGACAAACCATTTGGCCTCGATTCAACTTCACCTCCCACTCTGCATGTACAGCGTGCATACGGCGCAAGCACTTTACCTTATCTTGGGTACCGTACTACGCGGTACGCTCACCTTGCGTGGGTGGGCAATCTCACCAAAAGACAGGATCTCCGTAGCTTACGGCCCGAATGGTCAGGCATTTGACAGTCGTTGGCTCTGACGAATGGCAGCATGATTGCGCCTTTCGCTGTTTGAGTCAGACCACGACGCCTCAGAGTCACTGTCGTGAACCCCAAGTCAAGCCATGAACAAACGGGCTGTATCAGCGGCTGTCTTATCGTCCGCCAGAAGAAACCTCCGTCACTTGTGTCCGCTCCCCCTCCTGGCAGAGTTTCCACCCCCTTTTCGAAGAACGGGCAGAGCTCTAGCTTGCGAGACAGAGTTTTCCCCCTCTCCATCCTTGAGGCTCAAAGTCAAATGGTTGAGACTGGCGCAGGCATCACCCAGCAGGCTGGCAACCCCTCATTTTCCGTCAGTGAGTCATGAACGACAAGAGGCCAGACAACGGGGACCAGTGCCGTTCAAGGCTGATCCCTATGACTCCCGTTTGACTGGCCGAAAATTTAGACTGCCTTCGATGGACCCTTTTCTTGCAAACGACATCGGGCAGCACCGAGCATCCGAGCAAGCGGAAAGCTTGCACAGGCCCCGCAAGCGCTCATCATTTTTTTTTTTTTCTTTTCCTTCTCGCTTTCTATCTCCCCCGGCTCCTCTGGGTAATGCTCATTCAGCGAACCGTATTGGGCTCGTCAGTCGAAGGAAATAATGGCCCGGTTCTGCAGATAACGTAGATGAATGTGCCCTCTGGTTGTGCCGACTCGGAGTTCTCAAGCCCCTAAGCATAAGCTCACCTTGCTGTCAGAGGTGACTCAACTTTCGACACGGGCAGACAAGACAACTTGAATTGGACGAAAAAAAATTACGGCATGTGCAGGGAATTTACTGAATGCTTATGCAGTACGGCGGTACTTGGTAGTAAGTGCTCGTCTGCAGCAGCAGGCGACAGGATGATGAGCTGGCCATTCTTGTCTTGCCCCTCCGTGGCCCCTCGACTCGACTCTGCCCCTCGCTCGACTTTTCCAGGAGCTGCTGGATGCCCCTCGATGTGCAAAGCCGAGGCGAATCAGGAGACCGCCTACCTGTTCCGCACATCGAAGCTACATAGTGTATTCGTAGGATAGTGTACTATTTATTGTATGTACCACCAGGTATGCGTACGGATACTGCGTAGCGTCCCACATGCAAGCAAGCAGTGGGCCGCAATGGAGACGTGGACGTTGTGGAGGCAGCACTCGTCACTGCGCAGTCCAATGCAAGTGAGGAATGGAGCTGTCTTGCCATAAAGAACACTTGGGAAGCCATGGAATGTGAGGCTTTGGGACAGGAAGATCCACAATGCTGCACCAGATGCTAGAAGCCCAGCATCGGCCATCAGCTGCGCCTCTCTCAATGGTCCTGCTGCTGCCGCTGCAGTTGTTAGGCGCTGGGCTGGGCAAACGGTGAATGCGGCACCTCCCACTTCTGTTGTAGTGCGTCGTCTGCTTCGATCGTTTGCCTCAACATGTGGTTGGAGTTATCAGACACGCAGAGATCTTCAGACGTGCGAGAGAGCCCCAGCAGGTCACTGGGAATCTCAGATATTAAATCTCGCGCAATGTAGGCATGATCTGCTCGTCTCCATCTCGATCCAGACCAGGTCGACGGGTGACGACAGCGAGGAGGGGAAGATGTGGTAGAATGGACGGGAGAAAATGCGCTGGAAGGAAGGATGAGGGGCAGAAATGGCTTGATGAGGTCGACGGTCCAGCAAAAGCCTGTCCAGTGAGGTTCGGTGGGTGTCTTGCAGGCTGGCACAGGGGTTTCCTCCACACTTCGCGGCATCAATCCACTAATGACCATGCTTCTCCAGCGTGTTTTTCCAGCGTCTGCAGGCCATCTGTAGGGGCAGCCAGGGGTGAACAGGCGCAAAAGGCGGTGACGGTGTCCCGAATCTGGCCTAGCGCGGGCTTCCATACCCACTTTAAGC